>LGAG01001711.1:4848-16692 GCA_001278395.1 Lerema accius
GGTTACGGTGCCCGACTGTCAAGTCAGTCTGTTGCTGGCTACCAGACAATCCGCTTGCTCTGTGAGTCCATCCGCGTCGCTGATCATCCACCATCGTGGAATCCATCGCTTGTACTACTACATATTATCGTGTGTGTGTGTGTGTGTGTGTGTGTGTGTGTTGTGTATTGGTTGTGGTTTGGACAAGTCGTCGAGCACAGAAGACGAAAGCTTCGTGAAGATCATCGACCATCACTCCAGCTTCAAGGTAAGTCTAGCCTAGTATACGATCACACATGAAATCGTTCTGGTTAGCGATCGGAACTACGTGTATCTCTGTAGGTACCGCGCCGCGCCAACAGAGATTGTAATCGAACGGGAACATTAATAATATTACAGAATAATATTACAGAAAAAAAGACTTTATCCATTCATCTGGAAATTATATATTTTATTATAAAATTAATATGAGGCAATCAACATTTTTATACCGGATAAAGAACGCCGTACATTTCAACATTTTGCTTTTTTGGCGTTACTCTTACAATCAACGCCATCTCTTGTCGAATGGAAGAATCACAACCGAAAACTTTTTAAATTATTTATTGCTGCTCTTCCATTTAATATGAGATAATCTGTAACAGTGAAATTATTGTGAAAGTCAAGAATGAGACAAAGGACCTCTTTCCATCCATCCTTGAGTCAGTTTAATCAAGATTATTATTACAGTTACATTTTTATTTTTACGTAAATATAACCCGTTTAGTTTATGTCTATCGCAATGGCGATGCTGTTCATAGTACTGTAATTTTATTAAATAAGAAATGAATATAGTAGGTACAACGAATATGATTTAGCGTTATATTTTAAATTATTATTTACCTCATGTTACGTAGCGGACTAAATAAAGAAATTCACTATAGTATAATACGTCATTACGTAAAGATAAACAAAGCGACGATAAACTATATGGCTTTGTGTAATACGTAGGTAGTTTTAGTTTTGAGTTGAATTGTCTTAATTTTAGCAAGTTCAACTTTTCCTTCAGATGAAAATCGTTTAGTTCGACTATTCACCGCTGCAGCGCTAGCGTCGCTCCCGATTTTTAATTACGCGGCGCCCCCATCATGCACGGAACAATTTGCAAGTCAAAGCCGCTGAAAAAACCCTAAAACAGCCGACACACAGCCCTTTGGCGTTCTGTAGGAACAGCGCGCGCGTGGAGAGGTTAACTTTAATAATTACCTATTTTGTCGAATATTTATTATATGAGGTCACTAGCTTTATTGCTTGACATACTTTATTGCTCACAATACCTCGACTTCCACTTCGGCTTAGTAAATCTAATGCGTATTTAACACATCTGAACAGATATTTGGTATGTCATCATCTAACCAAGAAACATGCCTAACGTCATCAATCTACTCCTAGTAGTTTGACCATTAAATTCGAACAACAGTAGACAGAAATATTTAACCAATATGTTTCGACTTCTATATCTACCTAATTATATGATTGTATAGTCGTTTAAAAATCCACCTGTTATTAAGATTAAAAATACATAATAATAACCTACCTATCTTCGAACACTACAAAGATACCTAGTAATAGGTACATTGGTCAACCATTTGATTAGCTTGCCTACCACAACGGTAGATTATTGTACACTTACCTAAATAGATACAATATAAGTGTTAAAATGTCACGTTTAAAAAAGTCAGATGAGTACTCAACTGACACCTCTTTAATTTTAATATCGTCAAGTCAAAGCGCGCTTAAAAAATCCTAATCCTCAAAAATATATTTTTGTAATGACTACTCCACTAGCACCCTGTGCCGAGATCTGCGGGTGAATTTCGTTAGCGTTCATTTGTCCCGAGCTAATTGCTGGAGATATGAGGCCGCCGCCGCCGCCAGTACTCCAGACACTTTTAAATGATCAAGTCAACTCATTAGGCTTTGAAGTTCGTTCCAAATCCTACTTCGTTAGATTGCTTCCTTTCACCATTATTTGGAAGTCGCAATCTAAGATTGATTCTGTCTCCAAACACTTATTTGAAATTCCGATTCAGCTCATTAACTTTTAATTAAACTTTGTTATTGGTTATTGAGTTTTGATGAATTACCGTTATTAAAAATAACAAATTCTGTGCACATTGACTTCAATTAATTTATTAGCTGAATTTACATAGTAAGTTATAGGTAGTAGATGAACTGCGCTGTGGTCGAAATTTGACCATAACTCATTGTGTCAATCAATATACCTACACGTTAACTATTTGCCAAAGAGACCTTTCATCTAACGTTTGTGTGTGACGCTTTCGAATTACGTTGATTAGGTATTTTAAGTGCAGTATAACACAAAAAAACGGTTCAATTTATAATAATAAAAATAATTATCATTATCTATAAAATATACAGCAAACTGATTAGCAGCGACCTCTACTTTGAAATGTTAGAAACATCATGGTGCCCTGTTTTTATGCGATAGTACCGCCATCTAGCGGTGAATAGCACAAACATAATGTTATAGCAGTGTTTTGTAGATGGCGGCACTGTTCCCGCTAGATACGTTTTATTTTTGCTCTGAGATTCATTGCCGAGATATTTTTAGACTTCTTGTAGACTAAAGTTCTAAACGTATGGCATAAAGCTTACTCTTCTATTCAAATGTTTATGCACCGAAATAAAAGAAATTTTTGAAGCATAGGTACTTAACGTTTTAGACGTTGTAGAAATGAAACAAGTTATTTAATATAAACTACTTTACAAAATATTTCATGGTTAAAATACTGAGATAGGTCAACTGACAAAATGACAATTATTTTGCAATACGAATATTATTATAATTGAAATACTTATAACACCTACTTCTCAAACTATTTCAAACGTGCTAAACTCATAAAAAATTGGCAGTACCTAAATAGGTCCGCAGTCCATGTATTGTTACATTTAATTAATGTGAATTAATATGAGATGATTTGTATGCCGCGGCCGGCGGAGATGACAGATGACATGATCTATGCCGTGTTTATAACCAGCAACATCATGTAAGACTAATTAGGCGGCATTCATGCACTAAATAACTGTTACACTACATAAAGTAAATTCTTGTAATTATAGTTTGAATGGCATATGTACCTATAGGTGAAGAACGGGATAGGATACTATAGTGTAGATGATCTGCAACCAATAGTAAAAAAACTGTAAACTTAATTTTTGTATTGTTATTTTTTTTTTAAAGATGTGTTTAAAGAAACTCCCCTAGTTTCTTTCCGCTTTCTTCTTTTCCATTCTAAGACACTTTTACTAAACGAAGGTAGATTGAAAAAAAAATTACGTGCGTAAGTGTATCATTGATACAGCTACATGAATAAATGATTTTGAATTTTTGACAGAAAATTTCATTCTTATGTCTGTCGTTTAGTCTTACAATTTTCGTTTTTGATATTAACAATTCACTTAAGCATGTAATTTTTAAGCTACAATAAAATATGTGGGTGCTATTTATTTAATTTAATATTTATGTAGGTACCCTACGGCCACAAAAGTCAACAAAAGCTTGGTCGCATAATAATTCTGATAAAAATTATTTTAGAACGACATCGCTGAAGCATCGTCGACTGACACAAAATAAATACCAATTCTAAACGGGAACATACCGAGTTTAGTACAAACAATTTGCTTTCATATTTTCTGTGTTTGACAACAAACAGACAGCGATAATATTTCAATTGACGCTTTTTTCCGGGTCTCGTAATGAAGGAAATTAATGTTAAAATTGTTTTTTTTTTCGTTATATTTTATTAAAATTGTCGTCCAATATTGTAAACCGTAACACAATCTGACAGTCCGCAACTTACAATCGACCCATCACGGTGGTTTATTTTTATTAAACTCTCCATTTTCCAATTACAATTTCTGCCAGGAACGAAGGCTAGGTACATGTTGATGGCAGGATGAAGTGTAATCCCTGACGACAGCAGCGACAATACCGACTCATTGCCGGTGAGTCGCTTCAATATTTAAATGAGCGCCTCCGAACGCCTCTCGACCAAATTTACTGAGAACTCCAAAAGTAATTAAACGGGGAACACCACCCAATCCAACCTTGTTTAAAAACGGACTTTTAAGCAAACATTACAATATTCGCCCTTATTCCCTCGTGTTTCGGACCAAATTGCTTCGACGGCGTCGTCTCGGGACCGCCTCGAACTCGGCAGGTGAGTAATAAAAGCTTCGCGAAGCAACAAACATTTGACGAGACAATTGAACCGTCTGTATCAGGGTTTGAATCGATTACCGAAATTAAGTTCGCATTAAAAGGGAGAATCCAAGTATAAACACGCCAGAACAAAACACACTTCATATAGCTACCTATACCTATTAATTCAGTGACAAGCTCGCGTGAGTGGAACTAGGAATGACAAAAGTATTCATAAAAATGGGACGGGATATTCCATTTATTTGAATTAAACGAATATCTGAAAGCTAGTAGGTAATATCTCTGGTGATGGAATTTTATGTTTTATACTATATACTTATCGTAAGATCGTCTAGTAATTAAGTACCTAACAGTTTCTGCAGATAATCATCATCATCATTGCAACCCATAAATATCCCACTGCTGGGCTCGGGTCTCCTCTCACAGACTGCAGATAATATTAATATAAAAATGTAGTACCTATTTGTAATAATTAAGCAGATTGATTACACGAAACAGTTCTGCCAGTATTGAGCAGGTACAACGGTTAGTCTGTAAAGAAAACCCAAATATTCAACCACGCAAACATCCAAGCACGACACTCCTCATACACCTTCATGTACATACATTTATAATATTAAAAGGAAATAGGATAGAATTAAAGTATAAAATTTAGTTTCCGACTAGTGTGAGCCGCGCCTCGGGAGCCTAACTTGTAATGGATCAATTTCCCTCCGGTCTGCGAACACGAATCTTGTTTGATAGTTGTTGAGGCGCACATGTTGATGTCGACGATCGTTCCCGTACTCAAATATGTAGTTTAACCAAACAACCCGAACGGGATCCGATTAAATCATTAAGGGACAGGTTGATAGTGATTAAAGGTTTTAAACATTACTGTTTATGTATCCCAAGTGTAGATACTGAACAAGGGATCGGTCATTATGATTTAAGGATGTTTTCTTCATCTTTTGTTGATTTGGTACCGAATCTTCCAACTCGCATTGATAGATCGTATGGCGCAGAAGAATTAGTAACTTCTGCAGAACTGTTATTCATCATTAATAAGCTTTTAATTTCTATGGTACTTATTTGTATACTATTTTAACGGCCCCCTTAGAAGGTAAACAATAAATTGATTAATAGTTAACCATTAAGTTCTTTTTTTACGGTAAACGCGTTAAGCTTAAGCCTCAATTGAATTAGTGTTACGGTTAGTGGTTACCTAATATACCTAATAACTTAACAATTATTTCACTAAAATTCACGTCGATGACACATTAGTTACAGTTATGGAATTCCGAACAAATTCACTAGGTCTATTGATTAATACTGTTTGCCGTGAACACAGACTTTAAATTGCGTAATGCCGTCGTCAACAGGATATTTATAGCGCTAGGCCGTTAAATTAAGCTAATTCCGGATTGGCACAATTCACTCACCTTTAAGAACTTTATGGAGAACTTTCAAGTAAACTGGTTTCCTCGCGATTTTCCTCAGTGTTCAAGTCATCAACCAAAATTTTGATAATACAGCTTTGGAAAATATTTCATAAATGTTAATGACGTACGATTATGACCTAGTGTGAACCGGGCTCGGCTCGGCAGCCGGTGTCGATGTAAACAGGACCCCAATTTGTCGGGAATGGGCTCTATCGTTTGATAGTTGGTGTCGGGCGCGGCGGTGGACATTCCCACACCGTAGCTCGCTCCAGTCGGTAAACCTTTAATCTATCCGATCAAACGACGACTTTAACTTTGGTCCCGGTAATTATGTGAGGGATAGAATTGATAACAGATAGTACTACTATACAGTAATTTGTTTACACTATTATAGGCCTATTACTGAGCACGGGTTTCTAATAATTGACCTAAAGCATACTTCGCGCTGCTCCATTGCGGAGTGGTGGACAATGCAAAAATCGGAAGATTTATCGTTCGACATAGCTTAACGACTGTAAAGCAACATTAATTACCGGGACCAATAGTTTTATGTGAACTGTAAAGTACTGAAACTCTCAACTAATATTAGGAATATGTGGTCATCCTCGTAATAATTATAGGACAGAAGTTGTTGTTGTAGAAGTTCTTACTGAACATCTGTTTCATTCATTGTTAGGTTCATCGACCATGTGAGCAACATGATGCAATATGCGAAACAGCTAAAGATTAAATAGGTTTATTAGTTAACATTATTACTGTCTCAAATATAATTTACATAAAATTATATGGTGTAATTCAATATAGTTCGTAAAATAGTCGTTTAAATGATGAATATTTAAAGCCTCTTGTTTAGGTTATTTTTAACTTTAACGGCATCAAGCTATACCCTTGCAGTAGATCAGTTAATTAATACTTGGTACTGAATATTCTATAGAATTTGAAATATCTATAATGTGTTGTAAACGTAGTTAATTAATAATAATTTGTAATTATCGAATTACTGTAGCAATAGATTTCCAGCGAGCGCGCGGCGGAGAGCGAGCGATGAATAATTGAGATATTATCTGCAGAATGCGTTTAATTTTAACTTTGATACGACGCCGAGACCGTGTAGGCCGGGCGCCGGCGGCGGATGTCAGGAAAGTCTCAATTTTGACATTTGGGCAATTGCTTTCTTGGCCATTATAGAGATTTAGAGAGAAACTAAACATGGTTTAGATACCAAATAAATAAATTTCCCCTTAGATTCTCCAAATACATTACAACTTCAGTATAAAAATCTGTTAATACACGGACAATCTGTATTTAGTTATTTACAATAAATCTAGCAAATCTTATGAATAATTGTAAACCGAATATAGGGGTTACAATAACTTTAATTCAAAGACGACATTATGGGTATACTACAGAGCAAGGAATGTATCTGTATAGGCTATACCTTCTCAGTGTTTATTAACACTATTCACAAAACAGAAAAAAGCCCAATAGTAGCCAATTAATGTTTAATAAGAAGGGCATTTAGGTTCTAGTACTCGTAATATCAGTGGTACCCCGGCGGATGGTGTCGCGGGCGCCCGGCCTGCAAGTGTGCGACCACGAATATTTGCGCGCGACGATATTAGACAAGTTGGTGGCTCATTCGCAGCTAACGACTGTAAACTATATTAATAATCGTTATTAACCTGCGGGGGAGGGGGGAAGGGGGCACAGGGCACCACCTCTGCTCCCCCAGACAGGGCTACCACTCGAGAATAGAACTTTTATGAAGAGGATTTTGTTGTACAGCGATATTACAGTGACTGTTTCTCAAATAATTTTATATTATCACCTAATGTTTTTAAATATGATATAGATTTTATATTCATTATATTCCCCTCTATAAGTCTCTACTTAAATACAAGATTAGGTTATAAGTTATATGACAAACAATGAAGATGTAAAATGTTATTGTAAAATAAGATTGCCATAACATAATTTAAGTAAATCGAAACTATGTCAAGTTATAGAGGCTAACCTAACCGCTCCTCTGTAAAAGTTTAGGCTTTCGTTCTTCGGAGGGTAAAACTTAGAGATAACTTTCTCAGTATTGAGAAGAAACTCGTGCTGTGTAGCATTCATTGAAGTCAACGTCTATTCATTTCGATTCTATCTACTATAGACGTGTTAAGCTCTTATTAAACAGCCGTAAAAGAAACATATTATACGGTAATTGCATACGTTCTCATCATCTTTACGATAATTAATTATTTCCCGTCTCGTTCATACTTAAAAAATAAGACAACCGGGTTGTTTGTTTTTGTCTTCACCCCGAGCGCGCTTGTAACATACTGTTTTGTTTATGTTATAAAGTAGCAGTGACAGCCCTAGTGTCGACCATTGTAGGAATGTACCGTGATCTGTCAAAGCGCGGATGAATCTAATTGGCGCGGCGTCAATAGGGCCCATTATGCCGTGTCACTGCCGCCGCTCTTTACGAGGCGCTCAACCGAGTCCGCCGTGCAGCTTTTTATTAATTTCGACCTTAATAACTTTTGCAGATATTCGATTCGTATTGTCGGATGTTTTTTGCTCGCGGACAATGCGAGCGCAGTCCTTTGACGCGCTGTAGTTCGTCGCGGAGCCGATCGGAATTATTAAAATGAGATTTTAACATTCTCCACTCACGCGACGGAAGATGTCGACACTTTCTTACAAATGTCGTTTTAATGTCAATAAATAAGCCGTCGTCCACGGTTCGCTGGCTGTTAGGAAGACACGACAAGATTGTCGCGCGACAAATCAATTTGTTGCTAAGCTTTGCTGGATTTTTTTAAAGAATTGAGAAATTGTGTATTGTTACATGATGCCTATCTGGCTTGCTCCAGTTGCTCATAAACTCCATAAATTATGTACTAAAAATATTTCCCAAAATAGCTAAATAACTGTTTTGTCCACTAGGTAGGTATATCATGCTTCGGGCAAAGCTCGTATCAAAGTTTAAAAACAAAAAAAAACATTTATTGTATACGCTACATAGCTTATTACTACATAGCTACGTATCATATTATTTTATATCTATTTTATGTTTTCCCTTCGTGCAATATTCGTGTTTTAACGATAAAATCATCTTTTGTGTACTACTACAATATTATCCGACACTGTTTTATTCATTATCAGAAGAATGTAAGGAATGACAATGAATAAAAAATCGTTAGTTAGGATATAAAACCGTCATAACGAGTTGTCTAACTTTCACCAGTTGTTTCTTCCAAACAGAGTCAAGCTACCTGTGTTACATCTGACGGGGAGAACGCGACGCTAATCACCATTTAAGCTGTTTAAGTTCCTCCACACACAATGGGTATCGCAACTTAAGCAAAATTGAAATATCATTGTTGAGTTTCTTGCGAAATTCTCAACAATTCAATGAGTTTAATCCGAGACTTCGAGTTAAAACAGGCGGACAATGAGATCCTTTAGTCTTTAATCTGCTAATTTTATAATATTTTGCGCTAGTACTTACCTTGCGACTTACAAAACAACACTGAAGATTAGGGAGGGTTTAAAGTGATTTAGATGACAGAGATCAGGATTCTAATTCTAGAGTGTAAAAGTAGTTGATATTCCTCTACCTCTTTAATTGTAGATTCCACCTATCAGTCAATACTATCCGGATCCGCCGTTCAATCTTGTCTTTAATTCCCCGTGGGTTCGAGTCCCAAGTCCCAACGATCAAAAACTTACAAAAAAAAAAGTTTTCTTATTTTTACTAATACTTAAAAGGTAAACATATAATATCTATAAAATTATTATTTGATACAACAAAACATAGATCACTGGTAATTTTTAAATTGATATCAGTAAGACACTCACCGCCACGTCGAAATGCAGAAAACTGTAGTCCCAGGACTAATACATTATTTTCTTCGTTTTTTATACACACATACGCACACAGGCCAGTTACGTTACATTTTGAAGTCACCAAAATGCACAAATTACACGAATTATAATTTTTTTTGTTATCAATTTTGATGTGGGTCATGGCGGTCTGTAACGCGCATTGAACGAGTGCAGGCTTCTCATTTTAACCGCTAGGTGGCGGTACCAGTTCATTTATACTTATTCAGCAACAACGTTTTAGCGAGAACTATAATATCGTATTAGAATTTAGTCAGAAAAACAGTTTTGACGATTATTACAAAACCAAAAAAAAAACTGATATATCCTACCAATTGGTTCTGTTTAATAATTTTGTTATAATGTAATTATTTACCTATAACTGTTTTACTTATTTTGCACAATATAATGAATTAAGCTATGGGTGAATTTCAACAAAAGGTTTTTTATTTTCATTTCGGTGGGATTTTTCTATTATAACTCTACCTGCATAATTTTAGTGACAAATAAATATTTAGCCTTTTTGGTAATATTGTATGTGAGCGGCCATCAAATATGATCAAAACTAACATAAATATTTATGGTTAATTTTTTAAGAGTCCACTGAAATGAAAAGTGTCCACCGAAATTATAAAAATTTCCATCGAAATGATAAAAATGTCCATCGAAGTGATAAAAATGACCACTGGAATGATAGTTATTACAATCGTTAAAACAATGTGAACACTACTCACACAAAACAGTACTTTCGGCCAATCTGAATACACAATTAAAAAAATAAATAAATGAATTTAGCATGATTTATAACGGCCATCGAAATGAAAAATTAAAAGCAAAAAAATTTACCCCATATCACTGAAATGATATACTTACTTTTATTGGCGGTAATCAAAAGACTTAGTGGACGATATCTATGCACCGAGAGCTCGAGCCGGATTGATCCGAAGTGAGGAAAGGTAAGAGGGGCGCAACAACGCAATATTGTAGGTACTATTCTACTAAAACTTACTGTCCTCTGAAATGATAACTCTTTTCAGGAAAAAAGTTGACTGCCTGTCAAATGGATTAGAAAGAAGATAAATAACCAAAAATGGTTTTTGTTGATAGATTATATTATAATTTAACGATACCAAAATCGATTTAAATCTAAATAATGAATATATTTGCAGGAGAAGGTATTTTATGAGCGGAAATGGGTTCAGGACAGGCCACCGTGATGATAAAATGTCACTTTAAACTATTTTTTTTCAGTGTAATAGAGGCTATAACTGAATGACTTTAATTGCCAAGGTAGAGAGGTACTTACTTTATTAAGAAAAAATATACAAAATCAAAAAGTCGCACATTGCACTACCGTTTTCAGGTTTGCCGTGTATTTTTTTTGCTTGTGCAATTCACCCCTATAATTTTAGAAAGTTTGTTAATTATAAGTATTTAAATTATAATTTTATTAGTCACTTTATAGCCTGCCCAAATATGGCGGGAATATAGCGACTAAACTAAAACTCCTTGTAGTAAATAATACTCAAGTCATACATTACCTACTCGTACTTGTATACCAACTAACTCAATTTGCTCAATTTGAATTGATTAAAAAAATACAGAAGGTACATTTAGTTACATGTAAGTATTACATGTTAACAATACACGTGTAGAGCATTCATTTAACTTATAAAATTTCAACTTATTGTCACTGCAAAAAAAAACAAAAGCTAAACAAATTCAATCTACTCTCGACCAACTTTAAGCTCCTTTATTTATTTGAACCATTGGATCTTATTACACAGCAATAAAGTCTACTTTCCCATCCATTAGTCGTGTAAGCTAATATAAGGCAAAGCTGTTTTTTATCAAAACAATGCCACCGGCCGCGTGCAGTCGACTGCGATGTACTGAGCGGACAGCGCGATCACAATGTCATGTTAATTTCATTGTAAGTGCGCATTAAGTGCTCCCAATATAATATGAGACACTATCAGTTGCATTAACTCACATGCAAATAATTTTAACACAGTTTAATGGTATGAAACTTGAAACTTTACAACAAAATGTTAAACAAATATTACCTCCTTAACAGTTATGATGTACAAAAAAATCATCTGAAGTAATTTGCTATATTCATGTTATCTGTTCTTTGCTGTTCCCGTAGACTTCGAAATGTAGATAAATGAATAATTTCTTCATCAAACGGAACCTAAGATCCTAAGAATGACATCCAATAATGAAGCGACACGCATTATTCCCTCGCAAATAAAACAAGGAATTGTAAAGTGACGCATCGGGATACTCGTTAATTACATAACATAACGCCGGCACCAAACATATAATGTAATTCCGCGGCCG
>LGAG01001728.1:33488-45313 GCA_001278395.1 Lerema accius
ATGGGAATGATGGATCTAAATAATACAGTACGGTATTGCTATATAATTTTATTTACTAGTCTTGTGATATTACAAAGGAAAAAGGTAGAGAAGAGCTGGTTTAAAAAAAATATTTAGTTTGGTTTAGGATTGCATTTAATTAATCAAGTCCGATGCTTCATCTATAAATGTTAGAAAAGTTAGAAGTTCTTGTCGGTTTCCGCTAAATTGAGATTTATATTATTGTATTCTTAACTTAAAACGCTTGCAAAATTAAATTGTGCTGAAAGCGGAAGTGGGTTAAACTTTGTTTTTATATTGTGAAGAACTTTTCTACTGTTGCAATATTAGGCGAGTGCCTTGGATTTATTTATCTGCATTTGCGTCATTACAGTTAAATGGTAAGTATATATAATAAAAATGGAAGTCCGATAGAGGTGTTTACCGTGCGCGGCGTGATCGAGCTGTTGCTTAGTGAAAGACAAGGTGTGGTCAGCGACGGCGCAGGTGTGGAACTGACATGCGAACACTAGTTGGCGCTGTGCGGCGTGCGCGTGCGCCGGCCGCCGGTACGCGCGCACTAGTACATCGCCGCGTAACGCGAGCCGCCCTACTCCAACTGTCCATCCGCCCCCGTTCACCATGTACAGACCTGAATATAACCAAATACATAAGAATTTTCAGGTTAACAATCTAGATAATTGACCGAGGTTAGTCTTCGCCGATCATGTACATTAGCACCAACAACGACTATTCAAACTTCGAACTATCCTGAAGTAGTGTTAACCGACGAACATTTTACAATTGATTATATGCCATATGCCATTATAATTAAGACTATATTGTCAGTAGAACATACCAGAGGTATAAACACAAGTGTAGTTCTCGTAGATCTTGAGGAAGGCGATGGTCGGCGTGGCGGGCGCGGCGAGCGAGCCGGCCACGCTCACATGCGTGAGATGCAGCGGCGCCGCGTTCACTCGGATCTGGCCCGCTAGCAGACCCGCGAACGTGTCTATGTATCTGTTTACAAAATAAAACAATAACTATATAAATATTCGCCTATATTGGAACAAAAGTATGTCTAAATGTACGAGAATTTTTGGGTTCAGCTTTGCCAATTATTTCGCATCACTTCATTTCAAGTTAAGGGAACGTTTGTCACAGTTGAGCTCATTATAAATGGGAGAGTGCAATAAGCTTTTTGGCACCCATGGGGCCACTAGTGAGCAGCATCATAATTCATGCTTCATCTAAGTGCCCTTTTTTAACAATGTAAGAAGAAACTATAATTAAATAGCATGTTAATTACCGTTTATTAGATGGTAGATGGAACACAGGCACCCGATCGTCAAGGTACCTCCTCATGGCGTACCGGTCGAGCGCGTGTTCGGGGGCGCCGCATATCGCCGAGTAGTGCATGTACGCCGCCACTAACACACCCAGCCGCTCGCGATTGCCCCTGCAACAAATAATATAAAACTAGAAATCAATATAAGTATAAGAAAAACGAAAATGACTGTTCAAAATTAGGGGTTATTTAAAAAAAGAATCGTAATCTATGTCACTCTAACAAGCAAGATGAATCGAATGACACCCCATGCGTTTCCTTTAAGCCGTTTTGGCTCTCGAGCATGTCAAAGACAAAGCTACCTATACTACCTATATTACATACATATTTATGTTCAGTCGGGTAATTAGGAATATATCCTTCTATTTTACTAGCCCAATAAATAATACATGTAATACTGATAAAAATAAATATTATTTCGTCATAATAAATCAATTATATAGTTACGTGTAAATTAGGGTAGCAACCGCGTGTTGAAGTAAAATACCGAATATAATGAAAATAAAAGAGGAAAGATAAAAGAATGAGAGCGTGTAGCAAAACATGGTGCATTCCGCCCCAGGCGGCCACCCAGTATGATAATTAACTTACAATACCCAAATCAAGCCGAGGTGTAATTTGATACGCCAAACCACGGAGGCCTTAAAAATCAAGGCCTCGGCTATGTTAAGAAAAATACTTTGTATTTGAAATTTCCAGTATTTATCTGTTAGATGTTAAAGACTACGTCGCTTCCTCAACAAGTTGGTGCCATGGAACGTAGTTTTTACGTGATACCTACATACTTAGGTATACATAGGTATTATAGTAAAAAAACTTAACGAAAGTACCTATATATGAGGTGGTCCTTCAACCTGCTTATATCTTTCCTTCAACCTTTTTAATTATTGTCTTCACATTATTTTTGTAATCGTTACAAATTGAGTGCAGTTGTGAGGCGACATTCTTGAGGAGAGTTTCAAGTCCGGATGTTTGAAATATCCCGCAAATCACTAGCGTAAGTTAAGATGTAAGAAGAGAAGACCCATTATTTTTGTTATTTTACTTCCTCGTGTGTAAAATAATTATGGAAAGAGAAATATGCTAACAATTGTGAAATGCTTGATTAATGATAGAACGGTGTCTGACCATGCATCGGTTTGGAAACAGACATTATTAAGATACTGTCTCTCATATACCTAGCATACCTATAAGAAAAAAGCAACTTTTAACCAAATTTTAACACTGCTGTTAAATACAACGTGGCTCAGTGACAAAAGAAACCACTTGCGAGGATTGCTACCAACCTAATATAATAATAAACGTAACTGAAGACATAATAAACGGTACAAGGACCGACCAATAAACGTAACTGACCAGGCTAGTAGTATGGCGACGTTCTTGGGATGCGCAGCGAGCCAGCTCTCGATATGTTTGCAGGCGGCGCAGAGTCTTTCGAGCGGCGGCGCGAGCTGCCCCGGCCAGCCCAGCGAGCGCGCGCGCCCGAACACGCTGCGGGCCGCGCGCGCATCCTCGCCGCCGTCCCCGCCTTCCCCGCTGCTTACCTCGAACACCTGCAATTGATATTTAACGTTTGTTATACATATATATACGTATTTTAAAACATAAAAAAATCATAAAAAGATTCAAGTAGATTTAGTTTATATTTTTAGGAGTGTTTGGAGAAGAACTTGAAGTAGCCATAGATATTTAAGAAACTTAAACATTATCCTGCTACTCATAAAAAAGAATATACAGAGCGGTCTTATACAATTGCGGCTAAACGCACAACAAAAATCTATCACGGCTTCATAATGGTCGAAGTGCTACATATTAACATTCGTCACTTTTCGGCTGAATGGCATCGTCTATTCTTTTTTTATGGGTATGTGTCTGCTTCATTTAAGAGCTACACATATCAGGCTATCAATATCTTCTTTTACACAAATATAAAAGAAAATCTCACCATGAAATGTTCGCCATGCTTATTGGTGAGCATATGCGCAGCCTGGGCCTCCGCATGTGCATCTCTAGTGGGCAGATGCAGCGCTAGCATGCGCTCGGCCACATAGCACAGGTCTAGCCGCGAGCCCCCCGCGCCTGCCGCGCCCCCCGGGAAGCTGGCTGACCGGGGACCACTCTGAAATTAACATCTTTATAAGTATAAAATTCTTATATCACCGAGTAATATAGACAATATCACAGTCACACATTTAAATTCATCATGGAGGCAATTTTTCACTTGTAGGTACTGTTACGTTCCTAATTTTAGCAAGTTCCTATGACTCATTGAAGACCCTTATGTGAGTTTTTTTTTCTATTTACGTATGATGTCATAACTAGAGCTAGGTACGAAAGTCGTCATAGAATTTATTTATAACTTTAACAATAACTTTTGTACAAAGAACCCCTTATTTAAAGTCGGTTAAAAATAAGTCGCAAGTTATGTGCTTATAACTTTTATATAACAAACAAGTTACAATGGAACTGATGACATGTTTCTTTATTGCTGGTCTGAATATACGAGTAAAGTCTACTTCAAGGTTGTAAAGTAGAAATGGTTCCTGAGAGACAGATAAACTAACAGTAAAGTTACATTCCCGTATCTTGGAAACAAAATATAAGGCTAAAACATACGTGCTTCGTCTTTATTAATTCAACTGTAGTCTGCGCGAGTTAGGCTAGCCCGTAGTAATGCAGAGGCACTTAGAGACTTGTAGTGACGTCAATGTTATTTATCTTACTGTATTAGATCTATGCTCTAAGAGGAAAATAAATAAGATAAGTGAAGATACACTGTTCGCATATTAACTTTACTAAGTACTGCGTAGCATGTTTTAGATATTCGCTGCTAATAGGCTTGTAACAACCGCTCGTATAGAAGTGAAATATTTGGGGGCTTGAGCGTTATCTAAATATTTGTAATTCGTAGGAGATTTACAAGTTGTTAGTATAAACTTCGAAAAAATTACGATTTTTTATAAACAATAATCTCGAACAGCTGTGCAGAAGCATAATTTTGACAAATTACAAACTGAAAACTTCGTTACTTTGACAGAAGATAAGAATATGTAGTTGAACTTTTCTATCATCGATTGTATGTAAAGATACATCAGACCATCTCATCTCATTCTACAAGCACGTGTTACTGAATAGAGCAAGCTTTGGAAAGGCAAGACGGTAACAGGGAAAATACTCTGATTAGATAACTGTAGTGTGGTCGAGTGTGATCAACATAGAGTCGTAGGCGCGACATAACTCCGTGAAAGTGACACGAAGTTTGCGTAGGCGCACACAAACGCGATGGGACGCCGCTGCCGCCGCCGTCGCCTCTCCGATGCACTTAATCCGATTAGTCTAATCACCGTTCCACTTCACTGAATTCTGCGTAGATTTAAATTATTTTAACCAACATAGGTGTAACGTACGATTACCTTCTATTTATAGGTATACTATGTGTTCGCTATTTTATTTATTGTGAATAGTACGCAGCTCTCCTAAAACTAGCTAACGTAATATAGGTACGCCAAAAAATAGGTTTTGAATGTTGTGATGTTTGTTCGGACATGTAGTATTAAAATATTAAAATTGAGGCTGATGAAAAGTGCAACGAACTCCCAAATACCTTACTTAAAGAGATTCATAAATATTTTAAATTTTTGATAGTAGGTACTATCTACATAAAATTAATTCTTACTTTTAACGCATTTCTTCTTACCAAACATTTTGATCTTATCGCTGCCAACGAGAATTACTTTTACAAGTATTCAGAGTCAGTTTGCTTGTTTTACGCCAATTAATATCTGCAGATAAACATTCGCCAAATCTCTTAATACCGACTTGTGTAAGAACTTTATGGACGCGAAACTCGACAATCGTAATTAAATGATCAAAACTTGTTTTTAATTAAGTTGCTGCTTATAAAATACTTGCAAAATCTTATTCGGTTTGTATATAAAGAAGTTCTATATGAAGAAAGTGAAGCAAATGGTTTAATATTATAATTCTACTCACGTGTTCTCTTGCGAAAGACAAGGCTGCAGGAGTGGCGGGCGCGCTGACCGCTCGAGTCTAAAACAATAACATGATCGGTTCAGTCAAACTGTTGCAAAACATCTCTCCGATAATTTAATATCGCATTAGAAAATAAATCACGGATTTCCGCACAAGGTCGTACTTGTCAATAATACGAAATCAAAAGTTTATTCAAGCAGATTATCCAGCGTATTTTTTTGTATTACCAATAGTTACTGTTGGGTATTATTTTCATTGCTACAGATCTCAAATTACTTATCTAATCTCCTAATAATAGGTATTAAGAGAAATCAGAGTTGTCGAAATATCAATGGTGTGAAAGGTATATTTCTTGCTGACCTCCTGAATTGTATTACCCTAACTACGAATAATAGCTATTCTTAGCTGTTACACAATAACCACCAATTACTACATACTAAATCGATTATGTTTCTGACTATTGATACGGCTCCGACTCCCAATGTTAACTAATTTCAGACGACATAAATACCACCATAAATAACAAAATTAGGAGAATTTTACTTTCTTTCTTTAAAACAGAAATTTCAATAAAAAGTAAAATAATACTGACATTAATATTTAAGAATATACATTTTTAATACATTAATTATAACAAATTATGATGTAAGATGATTTATAACCCCTAAATTATTTAACCACAAACTTCCGCTACGTCATAAACAGCACGGGATTTAGAAGCCGATTAAAATCGAGGGCCAATTTCTTGTACGGATGTACGAACCCGGTTCAGTAAGGCTGATAAACGAGCTCGATTAGGCGTGGCTTAAGTGATTACTGCAGCTCCTATAGAAGGTTCAGCGCCACTAATTGATGCTAGGCCCAGCCCATTATCATTACTTAACGTCACTTGCATCACCGGAGTAGTTTGATACTTTGCCCAAGGAAACTAACATAAGAAGATTAAAAACAGATTTTAGTTCCATATCTGCTGATACTTCCGCTACTATTCAATTGCTTAAACTGACTGGGCCTATCGTGTTTCGAGGTTATAGGAATTATTATACAGAATATTTAAAACTTCTATAGGTACATATATGCGCGTCAAATCCCTGAAGAGCTCACATTTGAAGAGGTATGTGGAAGTCGCGCTGGTTTTATTTTTATTACGAAATAACTACCTGGAACTGACTGCAACCACAGCGCGTCGGCTTTACTTGTGACACGGTTAATCTTCACTTTACAAAGACACATGTTTAAATCAAAGCAATCCAATGGAATTGGCATAATCTAATCACGAATGTGATCTCGGCGGCGGCGGAATGCAGCCTGGCAACACCACTTGCACTTTTTATTTTATTCAGTTCACTAATGATCGCGTGTCTGATTTAAAGCGAGGATGAAATTATCGCAGTCAGGAAGAATTATGCTTTCATTCAAAATTTACCAATATACGTCGATGAAACTGTGGAAAATTGTTTTTAAACTCTCTTAATTCCTTAATTATGGAATTATAGTTAAAATTTAATTAAAAGCTAACGGTACCTGCACTACGTTGTATTATTATCACTTCGTTTTGTCATGCAATTGTATGCACAGAGGCAGCCAAGAAAATCTGTTCGCGAAATTATTCCTATTTGCATAATTCTCCAATTTAAATTCAATGGTATAGTAATGTAGGATACAGTGTATACAATTTATTACATCAAATGATAATACAAGCTGTAATAATGAATATCCTTGTAACTGTGAAACAATCCAGTGCGTTGCTGCAAGTTTAGAATTTTAAGGTAAATTAAAATACTTAAGTTATATAAATTGTTCCATTTTTGCTCGATTACAATATTTATAACTACTAGTGCTAATATACATAAAGTAGGTACGATAGAGTTTATGAGGTACCTATTTATTACACAAAGATTTTACGTCGAAATCCAATAGGCAATTTATGTATATTTAAACACTTTATAATATTTATTAATAGATACCTATCCTAATTAATTGAGGTACCTACAAGCAGCAACTTGTCCTTTTATTGCAACAAGTATGTCATTAATAGCTCTCTTGGCTCTGCCTTCATATTAATGTGTACGACGATAAAGTTACCAGGATGTTAATAATACAAAATAAAGCAACTAATTTGTATGACACTTTAACCTGAACACACCTTTCTGTAAACACGGGCATGGGGCATAGGTCCTCGTTGCAGGTGGAAGGCGGCCCGCCACAGCGCGAACGCGAGGCGATGGAGTGCGCGCGCAGCTTCGGCATCGCACGCGCGAGCTTGCGGCCGCATCATCACATAGCGATCACAATTACTATTCCATTCGACCACTCAGTTTTAAATCTGAGTAGTCCTCAAAGCTATCTGATTACATGACTCATCGTTGTAAGTACAAACTCATTCGATAGTGAGTGACTTGGGTAACTAACTAGAAGAAGTCTGGTGATATCCAGTTTACATTTGAATGGGCACCCTAACGCGGGGCTTTATTTTCCTGTTTCTTTCATACTTCGGAACGACATCACCCAATTTCTATGAACTCCGCGAGTAGGGTAGAGCCGGTAGAGACCGCGTCACATCACTATTAATTAGTTCTATTACACTGAACACAACAACGCGAACTAAAATGTCTAATAGCCAATATAATTCCCGGACTCTTCATTTCACGCATACGAACTCCCTAAAGAAATTTGATCGATATCTGTCACACATTCTTTCCTGTTTATAATAATCTTCGCTGACTAACGTTGGCTTCGAAATGTGTCAGGGAATTGAGCTTAATTTAGTAGATACGTGATAGGAATTTCAATAACATTCTTTGTTAAGTTTAAATAAGTCATAACTAAAAATAACTATGATATCAATTATAACTATTTATAACATTGTTTGTAAAAATAAGATATGAAAAAACTGTTATTAAATTAAACATATTTTGTCGTAATCAGCAATCATTACTCCTATCAGTGCGTCTACTAAGGTGCCTACAACTGTAAATACTTAAACGGGGAAATATTTTCGCAATAAGGAGAATTTATACACACGAAGCCCCATTTCGTTTTTAATCTTAGGCTTACAAATATTGACGTTGGCGTCAATGTACGAGCGAGGTGCTTTCTTAGGGATCCTTTATTACATGTTGGTCCACAAAGGAGGTGCAATGAAAAGTCCCGTTCATCCTGTGCGATGGGCGGCGCCCCTGCATTGCGACATGCACATAACATACGGACGTCGAAATACTAGACATACTGCAATAGTTGTAACAAACCAAAAACTATATTTTTAAGGTAGCTTGAATTATTTTCATAACATACGTGTGTGGCTACTTAGCAAAATTTGTGCAATTAATTGTTTACAGTAAAAACTTTGAAAAGTAAAACACAATTATTTGTATACTTATTTGTTTTTTTTTAATCTATATTACGCGTCATTATATATTTTACCGGAAAGTTTCGGTTCAAAATTTAATAGAAAACGAATGATCAGCAATATCTTTTAAAATTTATCAAAATCTGCATTTAAAAAAATCTATTAGTATTTCATATCTGGGTTTATTAATGAAGCCTAATATTTAATTTTGAAGTTTATGATGTGTGTATATTAATTGAATTTTTACAGGGTTTATTGTAACCCTGACCTTGCTCATAAGCGCGTGCCGTAACGTAAGGGTGAATAACCTCGGGGGTGAAGTTCATCTAAATAAAAGACTGTTCTTATGTTAGAGTAAACGGTCACCGGCTGTAGTCGCGACGTCCTTTCATGCCGATCCAGCTGTTTTTTTGTTTTTTGTCAATACAAGAAGTACGAAAGCTCGCACTCCGTCTCATCCATTTTCTATGATAACTCACGAGTTTACATTTACTTCACGGCTGCACCCATTAAGCGCGCAGTGTTTAGAATTCAACGATGAAAGTATGAGATTGAACAGATTAACAAAGTTTATTTTAATTTGTTTTAAGACTGTTGAATAATTTTAAACATGCTTCTCGCAAGAGCAAGCAATATCTTGAATAACAAATTGTTTTTGATAACTTTTCCGAGTTCCTAATTGTGGTGAACGAGACGGCAGATAAGTTAACGACAAGGACAACTGCTAATGTTGATTCAGTGCTATATTAGCATAAGTATCAGTATTTTGCAGAATTATCAAGAGTATCATATCTTATCTTGCGTAATATAATGGTACTGCTGTAATTGTAGCCTTTTATCTTGTCTAGGCAATCTTGGTGAATTCAAATAACCTGTGCATTAGAAAATTTATTACGTTCCTAGTTACCTAATTGCAATTTAGTTTTCGACTTTATGTTATGTTAATTTGCCCGTAAACGTATTTTACTTCTGCACACAGATATTTCATAAGGAGCAAAAATTGTAGTTCATTACTTAACAACATATAATTTTTATGTCAGATAAATTAGCACTGAGAATTAGTAATTACCACAGATAAAAATTAACGACTTGTTACCGGAAAATTCCACATTATTTTAATAATTAGTAAGTACAAAATTTGTACAGACCACACATTTTTTTTAAATATAGCCATCAAAGCACAGACAAACCCTAGACACGAAAACATTTATCACAAAAATTGTACTTTTATCTATGTATATTCCCATCACTATGTACTGAAAGCTTTGTACTAATTACGAAGTAACATAACTAGTACGACTAAAAATCCGTGAATCCGCAAGTGCGTCGTAT
The DNA here is from genome assembly GCA_001278395.1 of Lerema accius. Lineage (NCBI taxonomy): Eukaryota > Metazoa > Arthropoda > Insecta > Lepidoptera > Hesperiidae > Lerema > Lerema accius. Next base: position 43,493 of record LGAG01001728.1, read on the forward strand.
CCGAGACGTGTCCGCGCGCGGCCGGAGAGCGGCACTGGTACTGGCGCCGCGGCGACCGCAGCGTCCCGGCGCCGGGCGACGGCGACGCCGCGTTGCTAGGCAACCGCTGCATCGCCGCCGCCGCATCGCCCGAATATACGCCGTACAGAGATTCGACGCCCGAATACGTCTCATTAAAAAAAAATATCACGTTTACTAAACATTTTTCGGGGTAGGGGCACTGTAATAAAATATATGTATAGCCAGTGTGCCTCTCCAAATAAAACTGAAGCCATCCCACATGTGAAAAGAAGTTGTTGTTAAGTAGCAGTTACCGAGATTGTTGTTTGCCGGTTATTTTCTAAAAAACAAAACACTGTTGAGGGCACATTCACACATTATATAACAGCGAATTCGTAGTGCGTTTTGATGAACTATCTCGACAGTTGTACTCTCTGTACGGTTCTTTACTCACATACTCATTCCGCCCTCCCTCGACTTCATCTCAAAAAAAAATACGCGCCACTACTAAACTTTTAACAGGGGTGACGATTGCGTAATTAAAAGTAGTGCAGCTAAAATCATGGCGTACTTATTCTATTAATCAATTTCATTTATTTTTCATAAAAATAAATATCTACTACACTCTTATTTTAAAATTTAAATATTGTACAAACGACTCAGTAACTCGTTTTCTTATACTTGTCAGAAACTTGTAGCCAATTAATAGATTACAATAATGGAATTCACAGTCAATGGCCAATTCTAACTTCTATCTTGACTCTTATTTATCTATAAGGTAAGTGAATGAATTGATTAAACAAAATTAAATGCCAGTACAACATTTACGGCTATTGTTAAAATGCCGGAAGTGTCGCGGGAATTTGGGACAATCAGCTGCGGCATCCGTTTGAAATATGGCATGGAACCGGACAGAGATGTTGCACTGCAGATACTATTAAGGTAATCTACGTTAACAACGAAATAAAAACTAGATATCATTAAAAAAAACGGAACTACAGAAATGGGCGGGTATTAACAAAAATAGAAGATTTATCTCTCGACGAGGAGACGAAACTAATGATAATATCGTACATGTTAGAATCCGTTAAGCAGTTTAGGCTTTAGAGCGTACTTATTAAAGAAATGAACAAACCTACATACGCACTCGAAAAACATTGTCTTCGTTGAATAGTGAAGTAATAGCAAAAAGTCCTCATCCGTATAAACATTTGGAAATAAGGAATGATGTCACGACCGAATTTTATAACTGGTACAAAATAATTGGGACAATCGTTACTGGTATTTTGCGCATCCTCTCGTGTCCCGTGTCCCGTCACCGGTCGCAATGTCCCGGTCGAACCGGACAACTCAATTCATTCCATTTAATCATATTTCAACGCCCGAAGCGCTCCAAAGTTCCAAACAAATAATTGAATTTATTACGTTCTGATTACGCAGTTCGTTGATGAACGTTTAAAAAATATTCGTACCGTATGTTTTTTGTTAATTATATTTTTGATACCTAAAGATAAATAATGGTATGAAATTGTGTATGGTACTAGCTTTCATAACTTTAATAATTTCTTCCTTTCATTACTTTAATAAGTTGACGGCGTTTTCAAACTTTTATCAATTAAAATTTTCATTTGAATTTTCATTTCCATACTGAACATGGAAAACAAAGTTTATACTAACTTCGTAGAATAGTAAATAAACGGGTCAGCGTATCATGATTGCATCACACAATTGTGTTACGACATATAAAACTTACGACAGTTCAGTGATAGTTCATTCATAATAATAAAGTTTTAATAGCAAGCGTTGAGGCGAGGCGGGGCG
>LGAG01001751.1:3342-17933 GCA_001278395.1 Lerema accius
GTCACTCATCGAACCCTCACCCGAACGCGAGGTGAGTAAATCTACTTTTGAACTAACTTAGAACTTCGGTGTCGCATTTCTCCTGAAGTTCATCGCTTGGACGCAGTTCCAAAACTTTTCAATTTCAGTAATATTTGATGAAGATGAAGTTTTCGTCTTTCCGATCGTTCTATTTGCGACGTAAACGGCTGTTTTTTTTTAATATTGCGACATAAAAAAAAGGATGTTTTGATAACACGGGATAGTGCCACATCTGTCGTTCGCCTGCAGCACACAGCACCCGTGGACCCGAACTCACCAGAGCGGCTGGCCGTCATCCGCCGCGCGCGCCGGCCCACTGTCGCTCGTAGCATAACGACCTGAAAACTAAATTTAAAAAAATTCGTACTACTAAAAAAACTTTAATTACAAATAGAACATGATATCAGCAGCTGTACATATTACATACAAATACATAATTATGTATCATAAACAGTTGTAATAGGTACACAAAAAAACCCTAATTCCCTGCACTGGAGTTTTTCATAAGTCGTGTTTAGTATGAATAATAAGTACTTAGTTGCAATAAAGTTTACAAAATTTCGTGGTGTAAATTTTGAAGCAATAACTAGTAGAGCAATACTGGGGTAACAATAAAAAAATCTACAAAATAAAATTATAATTTAAAAAAATTTAACCAATTTCAAAAAAGGCAACTGAAAGAAAAGTACGAAATAACGGATTAGGGACATAGAATTTCGTACTTTTGAGTTACCTTTTTTGAAATTGGTTTAATTTTTTGAAATGATAACTTTATTTCATACTTTTTAGTTTACACTTTTAACTAAAAAGAAGATTATTTTATGGCTCTTGTGGTTAATTAAATGCTACCTAGAATTTGACTAAGGTTTAGAGCAGTTTTCCCTTGGATAACACGCTAACTCGTACATATAACTCGGACCATTTGATCCGTATGAGATTTTTTTTAAATCATGCACACTGCAATTTGACCAGGGTTTTAAGACATTTTCTCTTTGACACCATACCTGTAGCTCGTAATATTAGGCCATGCCGTCACAAGTTTTACTCCAAATCTTAGAAACTATTGAACGCATTTGGATAAAATTTATACTGTTCCCTAATTTGAAGTAAATGTAGTCGAATTACAAATCCGATCACTAGTTTCGGAGCTAGGCTTGGACAAACAAACATACATACTCGTACATACATAACATCTGTGAAAATTTGTATATTTGTTTAGAAAGCCCTTCTAGATAGTCCTGTGTAAAAATTTCGCAGTTTCAATAATATTACATACATACATGTAGAATTGATAACCTCTTTCTTTTTTGAAATCGGTTAATAATAACAGCGTAGCGATTGCCCCATGTGGCGAATAATAATATGTCGATGATAATTTTATTATCAGCAAAAACACAACCACTGCGCGATATTTAAAGCAATTTTTAATTTAAACAATATCAGCGTGTCATAATTAGTGACATGATAACAAACTCATAATGAGTATTAATAATTAATATAATCGACACTCTGTACATTGCTGAGTAATCACGTGTCAAATTGTTGAAAAATAAATAAATCTGTCTCACAAGTGCAAGCTTGTCCAGCCAGCAACAAACGATGTACTCGTAAAGCGACCGGCACCCGACACCCGGCACCCGGCACCCGGCACGCGGGTGTTACCTGCCTGCGTGTCTCGGCCGAGAATCGAACCAAAACCGTTTGGCCGGCGGCGGCATGTAGCATATAATCCGCACTTTTTTTTTATTCAGTGGAAATTGCAAACGACCTATCAGTGCCATCAGCACCTGCCACTATTTACATCTGTGAAAAGGACTGTAGGATGAACTTTTAGTCGATGTTTATAAAACATTAGTTGGTGTTTATTCGGTGGTAAAGGGCCTGTGGAAATTGGTAATTGTTAATCGTATTTTATCCCACTCGAAGTTGGTTAAAAAATGCATTGGTATCCTCAGGATAGATGACACAAGCGTACTGTGGCACTCAGTCTGTGGGTCCTCAGCCGGAACACACGATTGGATGGAGCCAGATTCAAACAAGAGAGTAATCGCTACCCTGAGCGCGCATCACTTAAAGTAATAATATTAACTAATTAATTGATAATAATACTAATACAATATATAGTACAAGTATCTCAAAAATAATGAATAGGTAGGTACTTGCGGCATCCGAAATACATAAAATAAAATATTTTCACTGTCCATGTTTGAAGAAGGGCTGGACCGGTAGGTAAGGAGTCCTGCCGCCACAAATGAGTTGTAAATGTTATTATAGCCATAACAGTGATCCTGACTGAAGCAGACCGTGATATATATGCCATGTAGGACGGAGATCTGAAGCTGAGTAACTCCATATCGTAAAATCTTTATGCTTTTTACAAATGACAGTGAATGGCAACGCCGCGGCGATATGGCACTCTTAGTTGGTAAAACCGAGGACTTATTTCTACGAAGCTTTTTCCCTCAATGTGGAGCCTTTCTCGTATTGTCTGAAACGGAAGTTGCTACAATACATGAAAAATATTTAAGGTGGAGTCGTCACTAAGCTAATTACAGTCTCCGAAGATTCTTAATGGACGACCTTCGACGAGGAGTGATTTCGTTTCGAGTAAATTAACAGGTAAATTTCAATTCTCAGTATAATAATGTTTACAGTTTAAAACGACTTGGAGCCGGTAGGTTTGACGCGGGGGACCAGCGCTCGCCATCGGAGACCGACAGTGGACCATTGATTGAATTTATATACGCCTGGCGTGAAATGGACTCCATCTATGTGTGTCGAGATAGATTTAATAAATAATAATATTTTTTATTAGCGTCCATTACCTCAGCGGAATATTGGCGAATTTTGTAATTTTTTTTTTAAATTAAACAATTAGTTGTTCATGTAAATGTGCGCATTTGTGCCTGCCATAGTTTTTTAGTTATTTAAAAAAGGAAACCGTTTTCCGCTGGGGTAACGTTTCTCGAAGTGGGGCTATTTTTTTAACTATGCAATTATATTGAATTTGTTTTTAGCTGAATAATTAGTGCTCTAAGCGTAGTAAACGTGACAATACTGTACGTGGCATTTTCTTTCCCCTTTCTTCTCCTCCATATTAAAGCACCTTTAAGAAATGGGGGTAGATTAAAAAAAATGTTTGATGTGCATAAGTGTATCATTGATAATTGACATGAATAAATGATTTTGAATTTTTTTTTGAATTTATGTATTTCAATTTCGTATCTTTAATAGTTTAGAAGTTATTCAGTATTCCGCCGGGGTAACGGATGCTATATATAGGTAATGCACATAAGGGAAATCAGCAGAAAAAAATGTAGGCATGTAACACAAAAGGTAGTGTTATCGCTAAGCAGCAATTTACTAGTATACCAGACTACCTTTGAATAGGAATTGTGTTAAATGAGTGTATAGATTACAGGAATTAGGTAGATTCAGAGAAAACGATGCGGCGAGTATGACGGTTAACGGGCGACAAAAGAGTAAAAAAATACAAGTAAGTATCTAGTAATAAATGGAAGAGTAACTAACTTAACAAACTACCAATCGAACATCGTTCGTCGGATAAGAGTTTTAGTGAAAGCTTGTAAAACAAGTTCCGAGGGATAAAACATTAGATTAATGAAAGCAGAAGACAGATGGGGTTCACTGCGGGGGGGCTATTAGAGGCAGGTCGATAGCGCCATTGTTTCATTAATGTCACCTCGAACTCATAAAACTGCCGCGTAACGTCGTCGCATCGTGGTCGTGCCCTCCTTACAGGAGCCACGTCCTCGGACGGTAATTGGCCAATCGCCGCGAAACGACAACTAATAAAATATAATTATACGAGGATACCGTATTTCCGAGCGGGAGGCACCTGTTCTCGGCTCGCTGGATAATGAGCTCCTCTTAAACGAACACCGTTCGTTGGCTTCGGCGCTGAAATGTATGTGTTCAATCAAAGAATTATGTGCGTATGAGGAGATCGCCGACCATCGCTTCGCAACGGAATAGTTCCGTTGTAGGTTACGGAGGAGACATTTAAAAATGTTATATTCATAATCGCTTATTAGAAGTACCAAGTATTACCGATATAAAATGTTCAATGCTTAAGAGAATTGCTAGTGAAGTAGTGTCGATTGACGTGACAGGTACAGCAAGCGTGGCTGTAGCACCGGGAGCAACCCTATCTGTTTCATTGGTAGTAAATGGCGCGGGCGCGGTGTTCGAGGACGATTTGTGTGACGAATGGCGGCGTTTAGCGACAAATAGAGCGTCGATCGCCGAGCTCGGGCTCGGAGCCGCCGCCGCCGCGCCGCTCCGTGCTCCCTAACCTAATAACACCGATCACTTTCGAGGAATTTGTAGCAAAAAGCTCTCCGGGTGGAGGGTTAATGCCTCTTCTCTCTCACTAATTTAATCGAGTGACGGCCTTAAGATTTTTGGGCAATTTAACTAGAAAGCGATCTCGTAAAAGCTTCACATTACACTTAATGATCTTACCCAATTATTTCATTAATGCAATTATGAAATAATTTATTATCTATCTAAATGAATAAACTTTATAATTAATAAATAATATCAAAGCTTAATAACATACCTACAGCAGCACATATAACGTGATTTGGATCTTATCTGAAAGTAACATGCGATGTTAACACTCCATGGGATTCTGCAGCCGATCTGTGAACGTGTCCCCATACCATACCCGGCTGATGCTAAATAAACCTTGTGCTGCATTCAATAAGACCGCGGGCTTCTTTATCTATATTTAATTTTCAGGAACGTTCGAGGTATAAGTAGTCTTAAACAATTACAAATCAATTTCATTTGCACCTCACTACAATCAACATTTATAGTCCATGCCTGTTAGGACTCGGGACGGAGGTGACACGCTTCGTGAAACTAATTGTGCCTGCGGAACTCAATATGGAGGTTTAAGAAGTTAGCTGGCGGCCGACTCCACATTCTTGCAACCGGTGCGGTGCTAGCAGCAGACATGTTATGATTTAGCGGCCTGTATCTATGGAGGAGGCCCCCAGGGCGTGTTTACGAGTACGATACTGATACTAAACAAAACAACCCGGTGTCGTTTACGGAGGGCCTCGTGTTTGTTTCTATTCCCCCAGAAACACAAATGACTTCAATTAGGGTTGATCCATGTCGTACCTCGACTGGATCGTCGACGAGATCGTAACTCGAGCGCGTCCGTCCGTCCGTCCATCCATCACCGCTCGCCGACGCTCGCATTACGGAAACAGTTCCGACGAAATGTTTTGACAGATACGCCGGCCGCTCTGTTGGGCCGCAAATTAACTTCTTTTATTTCACGATCTGATTACATATTTTGTTTGGATTGATTTAAGGGGCGTGACATTGTTTGGCTCGATATAAGTCGGTGCTCGCTGAACAACTCGTCAATCGTTTCAGTCGTACTGTTCCGTTTGGAGTGGTTCCGTTGGTTGCATTATTCCATACGCATGCGACGTAAACTTCTGAATAATTATTCACAATATGTATTTAACGTAGTCGGTTGTGTTTGATCGCAGCTTACTATTTACGTAGAAATGTAGTACAACAAACAAGGGTCGGTGCCAGCTTTCAAATAAGAGCCCATATTAATGAAGCACTATTATCTTTACTAAAACAATAGAATAACTGTTCATGAACATTGTTTGTGTGGATTCACTGAACGAGATCTAAGCGGCGCGATGTTTCCTCGAGGTTCGGGATCCGTTTCAATGTTCACGATAAACTCGATTATTGTTAAGGTGTTTCAATAATAATTTTCAAACATTTTTGTTGGATTAAAATGCTCATACTAAAATACTTTAACAGACCGAGTCGGGTTCCTTTCGAAAATGTTCACTAAGAAACATTTCGGCATTAACTAGCATTTTTGTGAAGCTGTTAGTTAGGTGCTAAGCAGATCATTCACCGCCTGTCGAAGTCTAGATGCATTTTTCTTGTAGTGTATTATGAGCGGCTCCCGGCGGCGGTTCTCGGCGGCTGCTGTCGACAGCACTTTGCTGAAACGTGCGGAGAATTATACGAAGCGTACTACGAAAGTGAGCGATATTATTGTATGTACGGTTTATAAATTATTTCATGTATTATTTTTTGCCCGTTTCACGTTGTTATTGGATTCAACAGAATTAAATCTACATCTACATCTAGTAACGGGCGGCTGCGACACGCGGCTTGTATCACCTTTTAATACCGATACCTCCGTTAATTGTTAAATTATTTTGACATTGAGTGTATAGCCAGGGAGGGACATTAGCAATGCAAATGTCGCGAGCTGTAAACAATGTGAAGGCGGCGAGGTCCGGCGCGTCTCGACGACGGTGCCGGCACCGGCCCGCGCTAGAGGTCAACAATACATTGTTGTAGGTACCGTATTTCATCTCTCTCTTACAATAATCTTAATCGAGCGACTATTTTTTCTCCAAACCTAGAACCACTTCAAAAGATTGAAACATCTCTTTCCGTCTAGCACCTTCTACACTATATTTTGCCACATCCACTCAGGGTTACCCGGTAGATAATGCCATTAGATGTTAAGTTGTATCGATTTTTAATAAACAAATAATTATGTGTTTAATTCAGTTGAAGTGGACCAATACAATCGAAAGTTAGGAAACGTAAAAGGATAGATCCTACGAATATGAGAAACACCGATTTAGTTTTAATAATATTATTCTCTGTTGTATTAGAACCTACCTACTCAGTTAGAAATAAAAGTTATAGAAGTTTAATAAAGACAAGAAAATACGTGAAGCTCGTTAAACTTTATAGCTGAAAGCTTTATTAACTATGAAAAAGAAAATAAAGTATCAAAGTGAAGCTCGTAAACGCTCTCTTCACGAGAAGCCTGACTGTGCACTGTGGACTGCGGACGGGCGCGCCCGCGCCGGCGCGGCGGCTGCCTTTGCTGCGGATCAGCGGCTCCGATGAAATACACGATACAATTTAAACTTGTTTATAACATTATTAATGTATTCTGGATACATTTTAATAGTGTGGTTTGGCACTAATTTACGGAACACGTGGCACCCCCCATGATGAACAGTGGAAAATATTTGTGTTGCCAAGTAGATATAAATACTGTATATTTGCGTAGGCGGCTTAATACAGTTATTACTTAGCTAATTATATTGTAACCAGCGCTGCTGTTCCTATACGACCTAAACGGTATAGGTATATGATCTATACGAATAGGTAGGTACTGAATATTGTATTCTTATATAAGTGTATGTGATGGGTATTAATTAAATGAATACAGAGTGATATGAATTCGATAAATAGTGTCACTCACCACGCGAACTAAACACGCCCCGCAATCGCCTTCGTACCGTAAGCGTTTAAACCATTGAGTTAAAGAGTCGTAGTAAGCTTCGTCAGTTTTTGACGATACTAAATTAGTCAGTGAAACCGCGCTTCCAATCGCTGATCGCGATTGAACCTTCGGGTCTGGCTACCGTAATGTAATAAGCTGATCCTTTGAGTGTAGCAGCGCGGCGGCGCTGGGCGGGCGGCGCTACTGCGGCGTTACGACCAGCACTAAGTAGACCTGTAATTCTTTCTTTCTAATTACTCGTATTAATTAGAATGGGGTAAACTTTAGTCGAGCAAGTTTAAGTTATCTGAGCGGCAATGGTGACATCGATCATATTGAATATTTCGTTTAACTATGAGAGCAACGAGCTCGTGGCGCCTGCTTACATGTTGGTACAGTAGGTAAAAGTGACTTTGAATTTCAGTCGCTTTAATCTGTTATTGAAGACGGAGTTTTTCGACAATCATAAAGGAACATCTGTATCTGATTGAAATCTTTTACATTATATATTCATATTTAACGGATGATCGGCTATATTTCGGAGAGGTCTCGTAGTAACTTATGTACCTACATAAGTTACGACTGGTAAGAAAGGTATTTTCGGGCACCTGAACTCGGCCCATTCTATGTAAAAATAATAGATAATCCACCTTGTTCGATACAGGCGATCTCCGGGTCGTTAGTGACGCGCGTTGTTGGCCGACATGTCAGGTGATGGTGCTGTTCGGATGAGAGATGATTCAACGCGGAGATAAAAACAGCTTTTGTTTACCGTTCACGCTCGTCGGAGGCGGCCAGCAGAGGAATGCGGCTCGGTATTACTAGCTTCATTGTCGGGTTGTATTTACCTTGGTATAAAAAATCAAAAAAATAATTAAAAATACTTGTAATATGTCGGAAACTCCGCTCCGGGTCTATACACAATATCAAAATTACTTCATTGAAAACTTTAACCAATCATGAAATTATGTTTTAAAAGTTACTATTGTCTCAAGACGCTGCTACAGGCACCGCCTCACGCGCCTCCATCGTAATCTATTTGCGTAACAGTTTCACCAACACTTATCGAAGGATTGGGTGGTGCACGTATTCAGCAGTCGATCGCGCTTCAAACTTTTTCGTTCGTTTAATTTCCCTAACCTCAACTCAGTTTTAACAGTTAAATCTTTTACATCGCCAGTTCCTCGAATAAGGTATTCTTTGTTCAATGGAGATTGGATTTCGATACTGCTCAATTGCGAGTTGTATTATGCGGCGGGGTAGCGGACCGAGACGGGGGCCGCGGCTCTATCGAGGGGGTGTGCCAAAAACACATCGCTTTTCAAGTGCAGGTCCTGTATCTATGACATCTATATTCAACTTAGGGAGCAACAGTTTAATGCTGCAATCTACTTATTTATTAATAATAATGACGATAAAAGTTACCTTAAACTTCAAAAATTAAAACATGTGTAGGTACCTACCTAACATTTTATTTCATCATCTGGGACAGCTTTGAAATTTATTTTAATAAAATCATTATTACCACGATGTGATATGATCCCGATGACTGTCGAATGTCGACACTACGTCAAATCAAGTCCATGTAATACTTTTATCAACTTCCGCAACTTTCGCAAAGCTCATAGTTCACTTTATCTCATTAATTCCAAGTGTTACGTAGCTCGAGGAATATCTCCCGAGCTGCTAGATAATGCATTTTAGTTACGTTGTTACTTCGAACTTTTAATGAAAAGAAAACAAGGAGTTGTGTTACTTTTAATTAAGCTTGTTAGGCTTGATTAAATATTTTATGGATGGAAACTTTTGAAAAGTGTTAGTTGGCAATTAAGTATGTACATCCATTTAGTTTAATGTACGGGTTGTTTCAGATTAAAATCGAGAGAGAAAGAGCGACAGGCTTGTTGGTCGTCGCTCGCTGCTGCTGCACTGCTCATTTTGGCTGCTGGTATGTAGGAAGGAACCACATTTCAATATCATTAAAACTTCAATTTCATATAACAATCAGTATCGATAGGTGTTACGAGGCGCATCGCGATGCTAAACTCGATTACAGCGTCATCAGCATGTCCGCCCGTGCTGTGTGTGTGTGTGTCGTACGTCGCACACATGTCACTCTGTGATCGAGAGATGTGTCAATTACCGCGAGCGATGCGCCGGTTAATGGCGGCTGTGAGTGACGCGTGACGTCACCAATAGCCACCAACGTCGGGTAATCCGCAGCGACACATGAAATGAATGATGAAATGTGTTACGACAGGTAGTCACTCACTAACACTCGATCACTCGATGTTGTTCTTTGATAATTACGCTATTTGACAGTGCAATCAAATGAGCACGCGGAACCGAAGTAAATCTTTAAATCACTGCGCGTCTTCGGCTTAACATCAACAAGATTCAGGATATGATCTGTTGTACCTAGCAGGGGTCCATAGTTAGTGCGATCTCTCCTTGAGAGGCTGTGGCTCTCCCGCACTGTACTCGTACTTACAACACATTTGTTATAATATTATTTCGCACTCTTGAGTTGCTCACGAATTCTTGATGTAATAAAATACATACAAATATCAGTAACATTATTAAGCACAGAGAGGGCGTTCTTAATTGGATCCTTCCAAATAAAAATATACCCACTAGTAGAGCAAGTAAGGAAACGATCCACTAAGATAAACTAATCCACCTTCAAACCCTGTATTCCTACAAAAACTTTCATCGTCCGCCTACAGATTGCTTTCGTTGTAGTAGGTACCGACTTTAATATGGTTCAGTGCCGCGACCGGAAGACACAAGCCATAAAGAACTAAGTGTAACTGGTGTACCGCGTACCGTGATAGTCGGTGCGTACTGAAGGAAGCTCGCTAAGTATGTCCGACGTTTCAGGCGGGCGGCGAACAAAACGATAAGAATGTTTTTCCGGCAGCCGCGGCGTGTGGCGCGCGGCTGCGGCGCGGCGCGGATTCTTCATTTACTTTCGTGCGAAAACGTCGCTCGAGAGAATTTGCGATTTTCTGACGCGATATCGTGTTATTATTTATTAGCTAAGTAAAAAACACTTTCCGCCGCCTCCCCTCCGAGCCTCGACTGAGCTCTGGTTTAAACGATGATTTCAGCGTGAGTAAACGATTATCAAATATATATATTTTTTATTTCATGTTTACTTTGAAATTAGTTACTATTCTAAAAAGAAGTAAGTAGATTATTAGAAAGAAGGCAACAACTTTATTTTCGTGTCATACTTTCGTTGTTGGAAATAATGGTAATTTAAAAGACATTCGATGACAGATCTTCGCGGCCCGTCCCGGACTCGATTGTGAACATCAGGATTCAGGAGCATAGAATAAGGAATTTAGAATTTGATCTCTGTCGGAAACCGCTTTAGCTATAAGTTAGGAGTGCGGGGACTTCGTCCGGGAATATTTGCGTATAAATGAATCGAGGATTACAAGTCATGCGAGAAATTAAATTCGGGCTCGAGCGGCCAGGGAACCGGTCGATTGCGCTTCATTGGACAGTTCTGTGACACTTTTAGTGCCAAGTCCCCGTTCGGCAGCTGATTAAAGCACACAATTATACAAAAGTTATAGGTATAAAGCAACTCTACCATATCCATGATTGGTTAAGATCATGGCATAATTAATTTTTTCCTAGTCTATTGCTAGTTTAATAATTCAATTTGTATTAGTCTGTATCACCTTGCTGTGACTACTTTATTAGTCAGTCCTCAGTCGATAATGCAATTTGTACGGCTGGATACATTTAAAATGTGATATGTTTTTTCGTATTTAAACAACAAGCGAGCAGAGGTGCCCCCTCAAGGAAGTGGTGCGGATCCGTGCCGTGTGGCTGGTGTGTGGCTGGTGTGTGGCGGGCGTGTGGCAAGCGTGTGGCGGGCGTCAGTCGGCCGCGGCCGGTACGAAGCGCTGCAATAAAACAAAGCTTGCAGTTAAAGTTTAACGAGCGTTTTCCGCTTCACACCCCCTTGTTCCATTACCAACACCCATTCCCATCACTCTCCTTTTTATTACCCCGCATAGCCTGCGCCTTGCAAATCTCTTTTGTAAAAATTATTATAACTATGTTAAGCTTAAGTCATAACGTAGGAAGTGAAAACCCTATTTACAACATGTTTAGTTGACTGGTTTTAAAAAGAAACGTGTTCCGCATTTCATTGAACGTTGAGGTGCTCACGCTCGGTCCGTAACTTCACGCAACTCGGTTTCACGTTGGTAAACAAATGTTATTCCTGCGGCGGACGTCAGCGTTAGATACAACTTATCTTGAAACGTGTGGAACATTTTAAAGTTTTATCACATATTAAGTTATGTTAACATCCGTGGCCGTAGGTAGGTACTACATTCACGGTATGGAGGAGTAGAGGAAGCAGCAAAAGCTTTGAATAATATCAATTAGATATATCATCTCAGCTGATAAGACGGAATAGACTCGCCTTCCATTCGGATGTTCAGATCATGTAGCAGCCGAATGCTTGACTTGTTTCTTGTTCTTATTGTTTTAGAGCCATTGGCAAGCCAAGTACAATCACGACCATAAATGTCTGACCCCAGGCGACATAAATATGTCGTCCTCCTTAGAAAACCAACTTCCCGCAGTCCGAGCGAGATGAAATTTTGCATGCAAAATATAAATGTGACGAAACTACAATATTATTATGAAATTAATCAGATTTGATGATAGAAACCGAAGGTCGCCATAGGGACTCTACACAACCCCATTCCCCAAGGACAATATTTCTAGATGATGTTCAGGGCTTGTTGATACAGTACTTTCGGAAGGTCGTAACTCTTTAAGACTTTCTTATGACGCAATTTGACATAATATAAATAGCTACAGTGCCTATATCAAAATTGGAAATTAAGATGTTAACCGCCTTGAAAGACGATTCATGTCCGAGCGTCCATTCGTAATCAATCAATGATTGAGTCGTCACCAGCGTGCAGCGGCGCGGCGCGGGCGGCGCGGGCGGCGGTGTAGTCGACGACACGAGCCGCACGAGGAGCGGCGGCGGACTGTTTATCGCCAGTATGTAGGCCGTCTATAAACTATTTTAACGGCCGGCGTTCTTCTATTAAGTTTTATCTCCGTTTTACGTCCGGTCGCCCGGCTCCGGGCTCGGTACGGCGTGCGGCATGCGGCGTGCGGCTCGGTGTTACATTATCGAGAATAAGTAACGGCATGGATATCGAATGAAATAATGTATGAAGAAGTAAATAAATACAGATAATACTTACGAATAAATATTGTTTACACAATAATACCATCAGTAATTCAATTCAAATCAGGAACTTATAGCTCACTTTACGAATATCAAAACTTACAATATAAACAACATTATACATTTTACACCAATTTTTTTATAATTTTAGATAACTTACGGAGGCCAGGCATAACGCTATTCTTATATAATACGAGTAGGATCACCTGTCTGTATAAAAGCTAATGTAATGTAGTTTGCACAAAATCTTCATTTAGACGTGTCGCGCTGTTGACGTTATCTGAGCGCTAAGTATAAAACTCGTACCTACTAGCAGTTTGCAATCTCGCGAGTCAAGATATTCAAAGTCAAAGGTCACTAACGTTATTTTTTGTAACTATCTTGTTTCCTACTTACAAAAAACTTTTAAACTTAGTAGGTACGAAACGCCGTCTTTTGTTAGTATTTAGTATACCTAATTATTATTTACACATTCTGGTAATGGAGACCGGGAGACGACAACTGAAGCTCGAACTCAAAACGTAATTTTTTAACAAAACCATTAATATCGTACTATTAAGATATTAAGATTCACCAAATCAATGCGAAAACAACAGTAGAAAAACTATAAAATAAATCCTTTTCTCAGCACAATGTTCAAAATCAATGTTTAATTCTTTCCACATAAAGTGTTGCTTCGTGTTCCATCGTGCCGCGGAGAGAGAATGGATTTATGTACATAAAACTGCCGAATCCATTGCAATAATATGTTTTACATAGCAAAAGCTTATAAAACAATGCAAATTAAGTAAGTATATAAGAAGTTTTTGTAACAATTTTATTACATTTTATCGTTAATAGACAACAGAACATCGAACAATCTTCATTCGACGAATGAGTGGCGCGTAACATTTTATGTGGAAAGTTTAGTAATAGGACAATAATAAATATTGTTTACTTACATTGTTTTATATAGGAAAATCGCACATAAAACGAGAGCATTGGGTATACATAATATTCCTGTAATGCCCAATTAATTTCTAATGAAGCACAAATTGATAATGACATAATTAGCGACTAAGTGTTAATTGTCAGTGGGCCGATCACCACTAA
Source organism: Lerema accius (assembly GCA_001278395.1). Taxonomy (NCBI): domain Eukaryota; kingdom Metazoa; phylum Arthropoda; class Insecta; order Lepidoptera; family Hesperiidae; genus Lerema; species Lerema accius. The sequence goes on from LGAG01001751.1 coordinate 17,010, forward strand.
TTAAGCGGTAAACCAGTACTTCTCACTAACACCGTCCGGTGATTTCTGGTAATATTCGTGATACACTGTACTGTGGTATAAATTGGTTTAGTTATTATGAATACCTACCAGGTACCGATGTTTCCTAATGTAACATTTAAAAAAATCAATATCAACCCCTGCACTCACCGCTCACCACCAAATAGATAACGATGGTTATAAATTCGGTGGCACTTCTTCCGCGACACGAGGCAGTGATTGATGACGTCACTCGCCACGTNTCCCCCGGGCGCGGGGCAAGTGCGAGTATAATTCACTTAATATTGTTCCTCTCCTGGCCTGATGGAGGATAATTGGATCTGTGACATATTGCATGTTTTATTTTTCAAAGCTTTCTACTAGACTACTCGGTTCAATTATATGTTCTCTCGGTTCGCGGTTATGTCCATTAGCACTTACCGTCGGTCGCCTCACTAAGATATATCAACTTCCAAATATAGTAAGAGATCGGAGCAGAGCAGGCACCTTCCACTTGGTTGAACTGGTTACTCAGTGACGAAGTCGCTTCGTTGGAGCTGCAGGATGCAGTATTCTCCCCTGTATCTCCGTTGCGGCGTCACTTGCAGTGCGGGCGCACGGCATGAATTAGTAGTCGACGTCGATGACCCGGGCTATTTAATCGAATGTTAAATTTGATCTGTGTTATCGACGACGACCGAAAACCTATTCGGCAAAAATCTCTGAATGGCTTTATTTTAAGTTTTTATGACACACGAAACTACTTCAAACGATTTTTCCCACAGAGAGGATCGAAGCCAAGGAACGAGTGGGAAAATATCAAGTGAAATGTTTCCGGCTAAAGCTGACCTAATTGCCGGGCCGCTAGTTCCGGCGGCCGGCGGTAAATTAGTTAGTAGGCGGCGCCGCGGCCGCGCGGCCGACTGA
>LGAG01001751.1:26469-36670 GCA_001278395.1 Lerema accius
ATAATTTACAAAGTCACGGTTACAATTCGGACTAATTAATAAACATTGAGTGACTCGAAGGAAATTGATTAATGAATTTGAACGTTTATTTGTGGTTTCGTTGGCCGCGGCTTCCTCCTGAATACTAAATACTGCGGCCACCGACGTGCTCTCGGAGTGTATTGTTTCTGTAACTGTAAAAGATAAAATATTGGTTTTTGTTGAAATTTAACCTCTATTTATCCGTTTTATTGTTTTTTGCACTTGAGCCTTTAGTAGTAAATTGTAACAACAGTTTAATTCGTGATGCATTGTAATAATTTGTACTGATCGCTAAAATTTGAACAACTATGTAATCAGATATGCAGCTTTATCATTGATATTGAAGCTGTCGTCATCGTGGATCCGATGCCGCGACATATTGTACGGTGTCATCGTAGGATGGTAAACTTGATTCACTCATTTAGAAGTATGCTACAATGTTTGACCCAATTTTTATAAGATAAAGTTAATTACACGGTGTAAGAGGTCTCGCAGCATTGTTTATGAGGCTAACAATAACATCGGTAATCGCTGAAGTTTCATTTCCAACGAAGTACGGCGGCGGCTCGTGGCGGCGCGCGCTTCAATATAGACAAAAGGACTTTATTCTGAAAGGCTATTCGAGGTAAAGCGTCGCGGTCAGGAAATTCATTTACCCTCAAACCTTCGTCTCCGAGAAGCTCTACTGCAAAATAATGAGGAATTTATGGAATCCGGCGAAGCGTTACGTCCGCGGACGAAAAAAGAAATTCCCGTAAATTCTATATAAATTTTATTAGTTTCTGGACAGTAATGGCAGTCGGTGCTGTTTCTGTTCGTCGTAAATTAAATGTAATGAGTTAAACGAGTCGGGGCGAGCGCCGCGCGCCGGCCGCCGGGATACGCCGCGCCGACTATTATTCCATGTATGACGAGCATTGTGTTTACTAATTTATTACACTGAAGCTCGTAAACTAGCTTACTAGCTTTGAACTGTCACTAAAGCAGATACGCGTTTTTGTGAATATTCGAGAATAAATACAGTTATTGTAAACAAAACCTCTAATAATTACTCCATTTCAAGAAAAAATTACTTAATCCGTTGTCACCGTAAATTACCTAAATCGGAGCCGCCGCGGCTTGTGTCAGATGATATCGCCGTTAAATTACTCGCGATCGTCGACTACGTTTAATAACATGTTAGAACCGACTCGAGCATCAAACGAGTGTATAGTGTACGGGCGCGCGACGCATCGGAAACTTCTAGCTTGTGTATGTTAATTACGACGTTTACCGTGTGCGATTGCTGGATCAGAGACACCTTGTGTTTTACTATGAACCAATATAATCATAGAGAAGAGAGACACCTCACAACCTTTGTACGATTTACTACACAGCCTTGATCTTGAAATTATTTTTAGGTTTATTGTGTCGTTGCGCTACCGCTGCTTGTCCACACTCCTTCTCCTTCCCGGGAATATGACGCCATTCATTTTGTTGACACTGATTTTGAAACTCCGAGAAATTATTGCAACGTCACTGTTACGCTGTATCATAGTCCGTTGTTTACACTACTGTCAATTTTTTATCTCCTTCGGTGAATCGATATCTATGTCAGTAGATTTTTGAAACTTATGAAATATGTATAGAATTTAAAAAGGGTTGCTAATAAAATAGAATATGAAATGGCGTGGCGCAGCGCGTCCGTCCGGTGAACGACAATTTGTTTATGATTCACAAGCGTTTTCTGTTTTAATAAAAACACTCACGTTGAAATACATCGGGCTCGGAGCTCGGAGCTCGGGCTGGGTGTGCGCCGCGCCGCCGCCCGCCGCTGTCACACTACACTATATGTTTATAATATTTACTGTGAAAGGGAACGAAATTGCTTTTAGTTTCACAAAATATTATATTGCCTTCCCGTTTCATCTGAGTACGTACTCCAAATTAAACGAATGCGCCAGGAGAGGTGTTTTTCGATTGTATCTATGTACTCGTTTTAGACTCGCTCTGCTTGCGTTTAAACAGCTTAATGTAGGTATGTACTAATAAATATTATAACATGTTAACTTCGTTTGTACGGCTCGCTGGATAATGTGACGACCCACGTCCGCCTTTTTGTATTTAACTTTTATGACGTTTTATTATGTTGAGATATGGGTATCAAATCAAAGGTGTTAATTAGACGAAGTCAAAGGAATGACAAAAAATAATAATTCAAAGAAAAACGAACTGTACAAAACAAATATGAAAAGATAAAACCAAATACGATACTTTAATTTGTGTTCAGTAGAGTTCTGGTGTGTTCCGAATCTTCCGAATGGCCGCCGTCTGGCGTTCTCAGTTTAGATGTCGACAGAAAAAAGATATATATTTTTTCATCTTTATTCCAGAGCAATGTTACGTACGTTAAGCGACAGTCGTACGCCGCCGGGCCAGCGCCGCCCGCGTCCTATTCAATTTCAAAAGTCGAATAGATTTGAGGTTAAGAGGCTCGCAGTAAATTATATCAAGCATCCACTGAAAAACTTCGGGAGATATCTCAATTGAGCCCCTTTGCGCTTTTTTTGTCGGCACTGAGAGTTATTCAAGTGGCGAGCGATGAAAAGTGGTATTCGATAGAGTTTGCGAGTGAGGCGGCAGGTACATACCTCGCTTTGAGGGAATTAGTCGGAGGCGAGTGTTGGAGCGCACCGGCTTTTTTAAATAAATCACTTCACTTTTAGCTCCACACCAGGAATCCCTGTGTCGAGAATGTCATGTACAAAACAAATAGACAAAGGACATAAATCCAGTCAGAGAACAGAAATTTAAACTCATTATCCGAAAATGTTACCTTAATCCTGTGTAGGTAGGTAGGTACTAATTTGCGTTCGGAAGATACTGAAGTTAACAAACAATAATTGTAATTAAAATCCTTGTCTCTGAAAAACATGCATAAAAAATCTCTACCTACAGTTATAGACGTCACTGTCACTGTCACTACCGACGACCGGGCCCTGTCCCGGGTTCCATTCCTACCGAAGACCGAAAGATATCTAAATGACAGATTAAATTAATGTTTATTCTAAAGTCAAGAGTTAAGCCTTTGTGGGTTGTGGGAGTGAGAACCTTTTAATTATATTATGCCCTTAAAATACAACAAATTTGCAGGCATCATACTACTATGTTTACTGACGAAAATAATGCTGTTTCCGACTTCAACGGCTTCATTTACGTCGATCTTTCTATTGATTCTATTAATAGAAAAGTCTTCGTGTATGGATAAGGCAGCAGTAAACCGGCGCGTCGTCCAGCTGCGTCCTTTCATCCACGAACACGGTTGAATACGAAACAAATTTAAATATAATATTTATATACTATATTTACACTTACACTTTATCATACTTATTGACAGATTAAACTTTAAGATGGACAGATTAGTACTTCAATATTATGGATCGTTCTATGCTGCTCTTTATATTCAGGATTTGTTTTGTAAGATTGCTTTACAACATCTCGGATTTTAAGTGAGATATACTTAGCTAAAAAAAATGTTAGACAACTCTGTATCAAAAACTTTTAATGCCTGCTACACATTATCGGCCATGATGAGCGATTATACGCGAGCACGATAATGTGGAAGGGCTAATCGCCTGTAGTCGCCCATCATCGTCCGTAAACGTCATCGTGATCGCCGCGATCGGTGACTTAGCGGTTTTTTGGGCACGAATCAAAGGGAATCGGCTGTAGTTGTGTTGCGCGCACACATTATCGCCGATTAGTATCACCAATTAATGTGTATAGGTAGTTATTTTTGCTTTGTTTTATTACGATGAATGCTCAAACTACACCATCTTGTCTTCGAATATTTTTTTATGATCTTTAATTCAACAACATTGGTAAAATTGAAATTAAATGAACAGTAGCTGCAACAAATTCCACGTCTATTAGGGAAGGCTGCCGCTCAATAAATGATCACGGACGATAATGTGGATGCTTGTACAATGATCGTCGCCGATCACAAACCATCAACGATTGTCCATCATGGCCGATAATGTATAGCAGGCATAAGGTTGTCTAAGATAACCCCAATTAGTCATCAGATGTTTCCATACCTGGCTATCTACATCAATAGTAGATAGCTATTATTATTAAGGGCCATCATTACTGATTTTGTCATAAATAAACAATTAGAGTATCGCAGACCAGCAATGCTATGATGTTAATAGTACGGTGCAGGCAACCGCTCATCCGATGCGCATCAGTTACTCCCTCGATTGTTTGTTATTCACAGTGACAAACACATGAACATACAGTTATTATAAATCCATAACGTTTCTCATAATATCGGTCCGTGACATGTGGTACGAATTGATGTAATTTCTAAACATTTAATGTGCCGATTACGGTTAACTGATGACTCACATTACGCTCGAGTCGTCGTCTGTTCTGTATAATATTTGTCACGCGGCACGGCAGCGCGATATGTGCTTACATTATCTCAGTTTATAGGACGTACCGCAACCTATCCTCCAAAATTTTAAACATTCAATGTGCAGGTTGGACGCCACTTACTTTTATTATTCGTAGGAATTATAAATATGGAAGTTAATTAGACCTATGAAATATAAAGAAAACCATCGTTAAGTACAAGTAACGATAATTTGAGAATAGTTTTGACTGTTCGACCGACGAGTGTTCTTCGTGGAAGGTATTCTGGTCGGCGAGCGCTGTGCTCGGGTCATTGTTCGTGGCACTATCTAAATAGGAATCTGCTCTGAGCGCCACCTCTCCTCGCGCACCATTGTTGCTGACAGTGTCGTTTATCTGCCAATCCGACTTGATCTCGGTGCGATGATGGTTCAAATCCGTGGCAAGACATTAAAGCTACCAATGAAATAATATAAAGTATTACATATTAATACGTGTGGCAGAGCTGATAATTATACTTCATGTTATTAATTATAATTACTCTAGTCTCAACGTCAACGATTATTGCCTTATTGGATAGTACCTATCTATAATGAAAAAATTCAATAAATACAGGAATGTCGTCTTCAACATAACCTAGTAGGTAACGGTGACAACTTTATTTTATAACATTTAGGTGTTTTTGGTATTAATCACAATGGAACACTTCGAGATTGATTTATTTTTGCGACGTCGCTCGGTCATAGTTATTGCAGATCAAAGATGAAAGTAGCGCACGAGCCAATTCCCGCTAAAGATTCGTGAGGTCGTTGAAGACGAAGTCGGGACCGGTGCTGAATAAGGAGGCACGCACAAAATAAAAATCTTAAACCTTTTTCAAATTTCCCGAGTAAAAGTTGGCCCTTACCGTAGAAAATATAATATTGCTGAACTTTCCTTTCGCGCACTTTTGCAGAATAATATTAGGAAAGTAAGTGATGAGCAGGGTGCCGATACCTGCCAGAGGAGAGCGGTCGACAGGTACAGCTGTAGCAATGTCCGGGCCAATTGACTGATTGGCACATTCTTAAACTGGATTATCCTTTATATAGTTTCTCCTTCAATTGGTAATATGAACGTATGCGATATTCGTAGTGGGAAAATATGTTCAGTGTTTGCTCTTAAAATCAGTCAGAGATGCATCAAATTATTATTGGGCTTGTAGCCTTCGATGGCATGTTTTATTAATAAACGCTTTGGTTAGATACAGTCTCTGGTGTCGTCCGCTGAAGTTGATTAGCTATTAATGTTGAGACACCTGCAGCTGTGTCAAGCCTGAGCAAGTGTAAATAAAATTAAAAGCAGTTTATTTTTAAATAATTCCCAGAAGCGGTGATATTTCCAACTGTATTTACAGTAACGTGGAGCGAGGTTCGCTGCCTCCGACTGAACACATTCAGTAAACAATAAAACTTTCCGCCATTACTTACTTGAAAAGTACACCGAACAAATAACCTGACTTTGTTTATAAATGCTTTCGGCGCCAATAATACCAACAGTAAACGAGTGAAGCAACAATATTTAAAGATTATTGTTCAAGAAGTTTATCATGATTAATGTTTGCAAACTCCAAGGCCTGCTATTTAAATATTATATGAGAAAAAATTGTAGAAGCAAATATCCCATGTATATGTTTGAAATACGTTATCGAAAACATACCAAACCAACACCTAAATTGTGTTGTTTCAAAAGAGGAAAAACAGTGTTAATTACTCTCAACGAATAATATACGATAATAATAGGACTATCAACATTTTTTCTCCTTCCTGTCTCACATTTTACAGTTAATATGACTAGACTATGAAATATTATTGAAATGCAATATAAACACCGGAGAATCAGAAAGCAATCTGACTTAACAATAATTAAAATTATAATTATGTCATCTAAAATTATGTATGAATGTATAACATTTTGTAACAATAAACTTGTTAGAAGCTTCTCTTCTATATTTGAGAAATATTTTAGTGCAACATTATAATGATTAATAATTGACCAGTCATCGTGTTTGACGACTAAATCAATCGAACGATACTGAAGATGAAGACACATGGCGCGATAAAGTTCGCTCATAAATCTAGTGTTGAGAACAATCCGGCTCGCGGCGGAACTTTTGCCAATTGTCGCCTCGATCCAGTGCTCGCAGCGGACAACTTGCCGCTCACTCTGACGACGTAAGTTGCGTATGTATCAGTACCTCGGGATTCATTTATATTAACCTAGTGGGGAGATCCAGATTTCCTGATTTAAGTTTCTGTTCTCAGTCTGGGAGTGTTTTTTATCCATATTGTGATGTCCGTGACACCCACGACACAGAGAATTACGAGTAGGGCTCTGAGTATGTAGTGCGTAGCGTTATTTATTCATATTGCATTGTTTACAATATAATGACCATCGTGCCATCACTATCAGTGATCTTCGCCATCTAGGTGTTTGGTATACTTTGGAATTAACGCTAGATCGTAGTTCGCGTCAAACCACATCTCTGTCACTAACAATATTTGCCGTGTGTAATGTTTGTCTTTGATTTTGGTTTGTATTTCTGAGCAATATAATTCTAAAAGTTGAAAGGTTTCCACTCATCTGAAGCACAATCTCGGGGAAAATTTGTTGAACAACTCGTAACTTTTCCAATTGTTGCTCTCTCCCAGCGCAGTGTTCAGCGTTCAGTGTTCGATGGCGCGTTATCTCCGCCGCTACAACTTCGACAGTATCTTGACGTTTTTATAAAAATATTGTCTTATTTTGTCTCGAATCCAGCAGTTTACTTTACAATTCTCAGCGTTTTGTTCACTCGTTCAGCAATTCCCGCAAAATTGTTATTATGCTAGTTGATAATGTAGGAACTTCAGTCAAGAAAACATCGTAAGGAAACTCGCATGCCAGAGAATGAATTGTTTTGTTTGCTTTTTAGCTTTTCAAAATTTTTGTTTTTTCTGACGATAAGAAATATTCAATTCGAGACGCTTTAAAATCTTGATGTTACGATTACTCTTCATCAATATTGTCATTATCTCTGAATAAATCATGATTGCATTAAATAATTATTATAACTTCATCAAATTCACTTCACTCTCGAAGAGGTGTTTTGAGGTTTAACTACTTATTGTTAGCTGTTTTCGTTTAAACGTAATTAGAGCCGTTCCACCTTTTTAATTTTTTGGGAATTAACTACAGCTTAGGGTATTTGTATCTTTAAGAAAGTAGTGTTTAGACTTACTCGTAAGCCGCACATAATCAATACATTCATAAGGAAGCCACTTAAGGTTATTAACAAGATCCTTGATGAAAAGATACCTACATATTATTGTCCGATAATTTTAGACCAATCATTATTGAACAGATTTTCATCTTGTGTGAAAAATACAGGTATTAGTGCACGCGAGAGACAGGTTGTCGGGTGACGGAGGGCGGCTCGGAGCGGGGTTACCAGGTGGTCTGGGAATCTGAGACTGTCCCGCAGCTACGGATCTTGTCTCTTATCCAGAATTTACTCTTTATTGTCTTCAATTTAAGGATATAGACAACTGACGAGCTACAAGATGGGAAATGGTCAGGGTCGTTTTCGCCGTCGATTATTCGAGTAGGAATGTTTGAAAATAATAAGCCAATATTTAGCAACCCTACTCGTGTGGTCGTATGTGTAGTGTAGGATGTTGGTAGATTAAACGCGATAACCGGCAGCCGTCACTAGCAATAACGTTCAACTATTAACTTTAACGTTATCAACTCTAACGTAAAAGATACAGAGGCTGTTATAGCTTGTGTCAAGCTAGGAGCTCTTTCACTCATAATTCCCCGTTCTGGCCAACATTTCGTACCTATTCGTATACCGATATTATCATGCCTCATATTCAATTCATCTGATGTTTAGTAATGCGGCTTATAAGAAAAATATTATTATACAGACATTAATTTATAATGTTAGTGAAACTATCTACTGTTATTTCAGGAATAGAGTATCATTATCGGTTTCATCGTAGTCTATCTCAAAATGAAATAACTCACTTTTTATTAAGACCTAACAGCTTGCTGCATAAAGTTCAAAACTTTAATAACTACATTCCTACCCATATTAAATAAATGATATTTACATCATCACAATAATATAAGTTATAAATTTATCAGTATTGGATGCTATTGCAAGGCTTAATATCCCGAAGGACAATACAAACGGGTAATCGTCAAAATATTTTCACTATTGGTGCCACGGGTAGCGCACGGCGAGCTGCTGCCGTCACGTCACGTCACCGGCAAGACAACGGCACCCGGCACCGCTTGCATCTGACGTTTGCTTCAATTCGACAATCACATGCAGGAGGAATCCAGCGATCGATTAAATGTTTATTGGCTGCTCGAATAACATGAGAAGCGAACGAGGATTTACCGGAACGTTTGTATTCAGCGAGTGTTCGCTCCGAGATATCGGGAGCGGTACCATTTCCCATTCAATTTGCATCGAACGTGATCGTATGCAGTACGCCGCTTCGGTAATGCAATCACGCCGGTTCTGGTCTCCCCCCCCCCGTCCTCGCGAGCTCCCTCGATGGTTACCGTACTCAACCATGATGCCGTGTCATCGTGTGACAACAACGTGACACCACAAATCCTAGGGAGTTCAAAATGTGTTTCTTCATCATCCATTCAGAACATATTTTTAGGACAACATACTAAATTATGTGTTTCGTTTAAATTATTTGGATGATACAACACTCGACGCAGGACAACGTCTGCCCGGTCTTCTCATCAGTGTCCGATTTATTTGTTACTATAAGTATATCACTTCTTAAACATTTCAATTATATAAAAAACTAATAAAAATGAACGTCATAAATCAAGAGACCAATTGCGCTCCCTTGCAGCACGCCGCGCGCCGGCGCTCGCAGTCTTTTGTTCGGTGACAGAAATAGCACCTTTCAACTGCAACAAAGACTCTTCTAGAGTGACTTGCTCAATTACGACACCATTTAAAGAGAACTGCATTTTTAAGGAAGTTGTTTACAATACTTATAAGAGTGGAGTGGTAGTCAATTGTTGGCTACTGTACAGTTGGCTATTGGGGAGATAAAATTATTGAAGAGAAGTGTTTATGTACCTAATTAAAATAGCAAGCTAGCCTGAAGTGCTAACATCCCCTGCCATCCATTGACAACTCATAAATTCAAATTCAATTAGGTATTTATTTCGTTTTAGGAGCTAACAGATCACGTAACGAACGTCGAGATTTAACAGTATGATAAAATATGTATTTAAAGAAATATATTTATATCATCATATCACATCACAACAAAATTAGTTTATTATTTATACACCAGACCACTTCAGCGAAATATTGCACGTATTGATACAGAGGGAGGCAGCACCCAGTGAGGGACGCTGAAGTGTGCGTAGTGTTAGTAAGAACGAGCTTAACGCGACACTAACGATACCTAGTCCAGAGACACTCTCGTTATTGCGCGGACGACAGTCAACTGGACACCAATTTACTTTATATTTTCCTTGTCCACGATTATTAGAGCATGAAATACTACCATTTTCTCGTTAGATTACATTTTTCTATTCATTTTGAATGCCTTTGTTATGATGCTTGTGCTTTTGTAAACGTGCTTCTTCAAAGTGTTCTCAAATACGTCCTGAGGATCGGAGACGCACTCGCACCGCAATTATAGCTGGGTAGTAATTTGCTCGTGGAGTCAGCACACCCCGGTTGGGGCAGCGGAGGGGGGTGAGGAGTGAAGGGCGAGGCGGG
>LGAG01001751.1:36699-49345 GCA_001278395.1 Lerema accius
ACCTCCACAGATAACCGCCTGGATTATTGACTTCTCGTAATTAGTATTTTTTCCTCATTTCGTTTTTTTTATACTCCACTGACTCGTATTTAAAAAAGTAAACCATATCTGCAAGTGGCCCTCGCTCCTCGTTGAAAGTGGTTATAAATTCAGCTCCGATATTTTAAAACTTTAAAGCAAAAATCCAGATGGATTACAGTTTGATATTATTTGTAAGGCGAAGTAAATTTTGTTAATTATGTAAAAATTATGAGATTTTTATAAGGCAGAGAACGATAGTTAGTGGCAGTGGCACTAAAAATCTCAAGATAAATTTATTAACTTCTACAATGTGTATCAGAATCATTATTCACCTCTATAACCACCTAGGAACTTTCTGTCTCAATAATGTCAAAATCCGAATCATCTTCAGCTCAGTAAAACTTTCATTTAATTGAATAGAGTTCTTCATGTAATGGGTCTCATGGAATGGGTTTTTAGGTATTGATGCCTTTGCAATTTCAATTAATTATTATGTCCTTGTAATTTTCTTAATATTTAGAAATATTGACTTAAAACAAAAAAATGATAAAAGTGTTAAATATCGCTAGTTGAAATGCACTTCATTTAGAAAATCTAATTAAAAGTTTTCAAAGAAATTTTACGAAATGTCGATATATTTCTTCGATTTTCGTCGTTACAACAACAACAACACAAGCGTTACATAACAAAACAATCAGTTTGTAAGAATGCGAGTAACTTTCGAATAGAAAACATTCTTTCCGTAATTTCAATGTTGAAGCAACTGTTAGCTCTACTGGTGTCCGCTCTCCTAATTATCACGTCATTTTCGTTACACTTAACCACAGCTGCATATTTGAAGATAATACAGAGGGTAAAAGTAAACTCTCAAAAGCTATATATCATCGACATTGGGTGTTCCTGTATCGCTAACCACGACCTCATTAAATAGACACGAAAATCTGAAAAAATATTGGTGTCGAATAACATACAACTTTTATAAGGTTTGAGATTCTTCACAATTTCTTCTCCTCTTCGACAATGAATCTTTTAAAAAATCTGTAGCAGCTCTCCAAATAAAGTGTTAAGTAAAACAAGTTTAATACATCGTATGTATTAACTATAGACCAATAGGTTGTATGTTATATTTGCCGACCCGGCCCGGCCGGCGGCGGCTGGCTTACCAACTCGTCAAGTATTGTGTGTGCCGAACAAACAACGGCGCGTATCAGTTGCGTGCAAACTCAATCAAGCGCTTTGTTGGACCGAACCCCCTGTGGGCAGCTTATCATTAGGCTTTCGGCTCTTCGAAATCTATTGGTAGAGTATGTCGGAAAACAATATGAAGTTGCTTGCCTGCGTTTGACATTTGGCCTCACACTGTTGCACCGGGGAAATGTGAGTGGTAATCTGTCCTATTTCCGTATTCTCCAAAACTACCTCGTCATATCAAAATGTTCGCGAGCTCAACGGTCGAACATACAGAAGCTATATTAAATACCGCCGGTGACTCGACGGAACGTTCCAATTGCTGATCGCTATCCGAAGTTCTGAAACAAATCTATGACAGGAATTCAATTCTTTCTCCGCGTTCGAACAATTTTAATTTGATGATATCGCAAGTTTTATTTATTCTTCTCGATCGCCAGTTTTGGAAGAAGTAATTGTGAAGTGAAGTGAAGTGAAGTGAAGATCTTAGCATGCAATATTTAAAAAGTCAACTGAATTGCTCGACACACAACTATACAAGTGAATACGGAAACAAATGTTAATTTCACAATCAAGTATCTTATAATAGGAAACTTGAAAATTGGGGAAATTTTGTATTAACCATCAGCTGAAAATATTTTTACAATAGATACCGACTCTGGAGTAGTTAGTTTTCAACCCGCCGATATAAGAGCTCAGTAAATCACGAACAAAACGAAATTAATCGTAAATTTATACTTTATACTCGATTCACTGTAAAATGCTTCTGTCAAAATTGTTTGGCGATAAATCTCAAACACAAAGTATAACGTTTGTTCAGAAATATGCACACAAATATTATAGTTTCTGGAGATTTATATTTAGAGCAGGCTGACGTGAGCGCAGTCCACAGTCAGCGACCGACATCCATGAACTGGCAAAAAAAATCCCAATGACTATGTTATAAAGAACTTATATACTTAATACTTTCAAATGAGATATTTCATAAAATGGAATTAAATCCAATACGATGTAGGATCGGAGTTATACCTAAAGTGAACGTCGGAGATTAATTATAAAACTGCTTCGTTGCTAAAAATAACTATTTCCCTGTTCACTTAATTAGCCTGTATTCATCCAAAGATTTTATGAATTGAATTAAGCAAATACTGAGCTACAAAAACAAACGAGACCCAAACAAATGTCTTTGTGAATAAGTCTTGCCAAACCACAATTTGGAACCTTATCGCGATTTGTAACTCGACTTTGAATTCCAAAGGAAGGATGTCTTTGATTATGTTATTCATTATTCACGCGATAAGCAATGTGATTCATGTTGTATTTCACGAGGAGCGGCGTACGTTAAAACCGTTTCCCGCGATATGGGCCGTCTCTGTCGCCGCGCTACCAACCCCTCAGAACAGTCTTCAACCAGAGAAGAGGTCAGACATCTAATTTTATTTCTGTCATAATTCCGCAAGTTCTGCTTCTATTATGGAAACGGAATTGTGTTTTCCGAGCTTCCGTATCACTTTCGGTGGCATGCTCGCGAATTACTGCTATCTAATGAACGTCGCCTCACTTTTAAATTTTGGTAGCGTAGTAATTATGTCCGTATTCATACAGTTAATTTAAGTAGTTCTTTAGAATTTGGCCGAATAACTAAGTCATGATAATCCAGGAATCACTTTATCTAGTTGCATAATATTCAAAACAAAAACTTCTGTTAATTTGGTCATCCTACACTCATCCTCCAGTAGTGAATCTACAATCTTCTTTATTCTATTCCAACGCCAATGTTAAGTCGTGGCAGTTATATATTTTTACACACAAGCTGACTTGTGTACCAATGGTTTTTACAACACATTTACCTCGAACAATGAGTGAGTGTAAAAGATTAAAACATTTCTGTGCAATAGGTGAAGGTTTATTTTCGGATGGGTGACGTCTTCCATGTCAGTAAACCCTAATAAATTTTATACGAAAGTCGAGCATGCAATGCTCCGCATTTAGTAGATTCGAAACACAGTCCGATCTGTCTATTTGAATGATAGCCAGAAGAGACGTGACCGGTGTGTGCCGGCCGCAGAGCCGCAGTAAACACTGGCTTCCGGCGGCCATGGCTTCCGACATCATTGCTCACCACGCTGACGCCATTTTATTTTCTATAAGTTTATTGATCACATTCAGAACCGATTTAAATATTTTACTTTTTCATTTTATATCGACAGTCTGAAATCGTGATGGTTGGTTCAATGTTTAAGGTAACATGTCACCGACATCGACACCAGCTCACAATTGAAAAGTATATACATAATGCAAAGTAGTCTGCTGTCTTGTTAATTAGTCTGGTAATCTTTATCCCGTGTCAAAAGCTTCTTTATATTCTTGTATTCTTTAGAAAATTGTTACTTTTCTAATCCCTTTCATTTACGATATTTCTTCTTAACAGTAATAGATTTTAGCTAATGCTTTTACCTTAGCCGCACACCGGTTTAAGAAGCCTTAAATCTGATTAGGTTTTATTTTTCTTTTTATACTCCTTTAGGATTAGTCACGAGCATTGGGAGTATTTTAAGGATCTCTTTAAAACTTATGAAATAAACATTACTAATAATATCATCATTCATATGAAATAAACATCATTAATAATGCTACGCAGAAGTAGGCCCTCACTAGGGATGGTCGGTACAGACATAACATGATACTCATACGACTAGAACCGTAGATAGATTATAATCTATTCTTATAACATGGTAATTACCTGTCATGCGAAATGTAAAACTTGCGCATCCCTTATCAATGCGTTTGGTTTCCTTTATTTAGCTTCCTCCAGAGTCAGCATTTTACGTTACTACAACTCAGCCAAGGTTAGCTCTCAGTCATCTCTTACACCCTTACACTCAGTCCCATTATGTTACTAGTCTCCCAACCCATGTACCCAGTGCCTACATGAATATCAGAGTGGAATAGTTAATTCATCTTATGTTAGTTAATTAATATGCAAGCAGATCACTGAAGGCGAGACACTGAAACATTAATGACCGCTCGTCTGAGAGCCTCCGGCGCCGTCCTCGGACCGCCGGCCGCCGCCGCGCCGCTCCGTACATACTGTTCTCCTGCATTCTAAAGGAGGACCATAATAGACATACAAGATCTTCAAAAATCTACAAGCGAAACGAAATAGGCATCGTGGAATAATCTTAGTCAGTTCATCTTAGTCCTTAAAAGTCCAGTTAAAGGGCAAAAAATGCTGTTAAGTGGATATCAGAAAATTGCTGCCTTACAATTAATTCCTCAGCTCCTGGATGTATGCCTACAGCTAAAATGTTTCAAGCCGATGACTCACTGTTTTTGTTACGAACTGTTTTAATAGAATAAAGGTAAAAGTACGTTCCAGGACTGCAGATTTACAAGTGTGTAGGTATATCGGTCGATGTGTATTTCTAATCGGCTACAGCTGCGCGTAATCATAAAGCGAGGAATGCGATTCGTCTCAGAACACGTCATCGATCAACTTAACAGAAACACCGTCGCAATACTGCTATTACCTGTCCGGGCGGAGCGGGGAAGACCGGGGCGGACCGGGGCAGAGCGGGGCAGGCGGGTGACCGAAAATAGCTCGGAATCTCATTTGTATACAGAGAACGCACAAATTTCGATTGACGTCGGCAAATCTCTTATCCGACCATTACGGTGATCTGATTCAGCAGCGTGTCGTGCAACCCTCTCTATTGCGACGTCAAATTTCAAACCCTAGCGAACTTGTGTTTGTAACTGAACTCATTCTAAACGAGTTTAGTAATTTTAATAAATATTTTTTGATAACCAGTCAAGTAGTAAAATTATTGAAACGCAATACAACAAAAGTTGTCAAGTATAATGACCGATAAACATTTGCTAAACAATGTAACTACTATAGGTACATCAATAGTTAAGGTTGGAAGCGTTATGATGTGAAATAGTAATCGAAGACAAAAGTCTGCCGGTCTTCTAGTATACAAACATCCTACAACAAAGAAAGGATCTATGAATGAGCTTGAGAGTTATCGTTTACATATTCTCTAATGTGTGTTGAGCCGAGTATTGTCTCGTACGGTGGAGTCAATTGCGGCGGCGAGATCTAAATTAATTAGTAAGATGACCCAAGCCCAGGGGCGTCTAAATTAAATTGTACCTACGATACTTAGCATTTCGGACTTTGGCCAATACAATTTGTGTAGGCTGTAGGCCGCATTCTTTAGATCGATTAAAGCTTATTTAGAAGCGAGCCCGTCTGTGCTATGTCGAGATTAATCTTGTGTCTACAGATTTCAACAAGGAAGTAGCGCTAGCGTCATTTTCTGGGAAACACGCATTACTTATTTAATCTCGCTCGACTTACGAGGTGCTGAAAGTTTAATAAAGTTAAATCGAGTTAGTTAACGACGACGGTCGACCTGGATGTCATGTATAAACGAACCATAATGAAGGGGAACTTTTGTAAACGCCTTTGTATTGCTACATTTACCGTGTGATGTCGTACAATTAAATATTTATTCAGGGTTTGCTTTGTAGGTCTCGGACACCAACTTTTCGTCTGAAAAACTAAATTAAATTCCACCTCCTACTTCTACATGCACTAAAATTTCTGTACAGATTATTTAATGAACTTAGATCACCATAGTAGAACATAAAATAATCAATATTTTATTTTGTTCATTTCTAAAATGGCAGTTATTACAACGATTATAAACTTACGGTACATTTAACGAGCGATTTTTAAGTAATGTTTTCAATATGACCACTTGTATTGTTGATGTTGAATTCATTGAAGCGACAAAGACATTCCCCGAGCGGGTGAACCCTCCGCAGTCGACACAGCAGTCACAGGCTGAGGGGGGCCGCAGTGTGAGCCGCCGGCTGTTTTGTTGCTGGTTTTCGAAATGTTTTTGTTTCCGCACAAAGCAAACGCTTCGCAGTCTCTCTTTGACCGGTGCGGGACGGGCTTTTTTAGGACCGACTTTTTTCAGGACGTTTCCGTTGGATGCCGACAATGAAATTCCTGTCGTTTTCATATACTCCTACGTCCTGTAGTGCCCGTGTGAGTGGCTTTAAAGAGTTATTTATTTATTTCTCAAATTATCTTTATACATTTATGGTCGACGTGGAGATGCTTTAATATTAATTTCTCACAATTATTTCGATGGAGTTGCTAAATTCACAGCTTCTAATCTTGATTATGGCTGTCATATCGTGTACGAAAACAAAAAGTCTGTCTGCACTTAAAATCTTCCTACACGAAATGCATAGTTGTTTCACGACAGATTTAGCTTGATATTGTTGTTGGAAGTACACCAACGTGCGGAATGTCAACTTCTTCAAAGCGATATGTTCAACGCCTCACACCTGCGTGGGCGTAATGCTTTGTTTGTACTAATGGATTCGGACTCAATTACCCAAACAAATCTAAAACCTCACTGCAATGATTCATCGGCAGCAACGGACTTGACCGGATTAATAGATACCGATGTACGTCCACCTATTAAAAGTCTAGATAATAATATAAGGAAGCACCGCAATATCGAAAGCTGTTCTGATATTGGATATGTACCCTCATCGATGTAGATATACGATACAGGGTGTAAGATAGGCTCGCGAGCCAATTTGCTGCCTCTAGAAAAAGAAAAATAATGAACTTTTCGTAGTAATCCGGCCGGCAAAATAACAACGTTTATACTATAAATGAGGAGTTCTTTATCCCGTTCCCAATCAGCGCGGCTTAGCGGCCGACCAACTACACTAACTGGAGCGGCCGTAATCCTGTTATTCTTCCATCTCTCAGTCTGTCTCTAGATTTTGTTTTAACTATTTGAGAAACATTGTTTCATTCAAATTTATAGAGTAGCGGACATAATAATTGAAGCTGTTACGAGGGCAAACTTGCATATTTCTAGCTTATAACAACAGGTAGGTGTACACTTATGATACCTCTTACGCCGAGGAACGGAACCGATACTGGTTAAATAAAAATTGGTATATCAAGATAGGTAGGTGGGTACGAGTATAACTAATTAAAGTTCTAAAAAAGTTTTAACAGCATGTTCACCTCAAATGTAACAATTGGAATTGAATTTATAAAACATAAAATCAGCCAAACCCTCTAAACATGAAATAATTTAAAGCCTGAAATGAATGAGTCGCAATATTTCAGGTATTTGTAGGCTGATAGGTTCCCGAAAGCAAGCGTGGACACGGTTACGTTTCATTCTAAGTGGCTCACCTCCTATCGCTCACAACGGAGCTCGCTTCACAGGCGATCCACTCTCGTTCTCAAGTCATCGATCTTTCGTCCATTCTATTAGCTGAAAGGTTAAAAATTTCTATTTCGCGTGACTTTTATTTTGCTGTCAGTTCACTTGGCACGTTTCAGTTCACTTTTATCGCATGTACCCAATTCACACTGTCGGCGGCGGCGGTCGGGCTGGCAAAATGAAACTCCAATATTTCTGTGTCGGTCCGTGACCGTACACAGGTATGCCATTTACCGGCGCGTTTCAATGAATAAATTATTCTTTTTTAGAGTTTTACAGTCAACTGTCCCATCAATAGGAGGTCAGAAAGTTATAATTTGGCTCTCCCCGCTTTATGCAGTTACAGATAAATTTTTCAAAAGTTTTAATTTACGACGATACTTCAATATGAATGAAAATAAGTGCGCTTCGCGGATTATCCAATAATGTGGAATTATGTTAAGTAAGTGAGCCGTTAGTCCCCAAGACTGAATAATACATAAGTTGACTTTGAGTTTCAGGAACCCTACACTCTGCTCGATGCACTTGACTGGTTTAACAATATAATGAAATGGATATCAGCACAAAACATCCATTATATGTATGAGAGTAGCCCCTTATTGTTAACTACCCAACTCGCCACGTTCCACGACCCTTCGATAAGTTTAAACTTCGTTAACCGCGACCCTTCGTCCATCTTTAACTAGCCGCGAGAAACGCCGCCGCAGCCATCCCGCGCGGCTTCTGATCTCGCTACAATATAACGCGGAGCTCTACAAAGGGAACATAAATATGATTTTCTAACCGAGCGAGCCTATTCTACCCCATCGTCCTGCTTCATAATTTAGTAGAAATATTTATGTTGATGAACACCCTTTACGGTAAAGTTGATACCACAAATTCTTCCACTTAGATAATCGACACGCCCTCGGATTGCTTCATCGTGCCATTTGTCACTCGGTGAGGTTTTACGTTCGCACGCTCGTCAATTTAATTACCTGCTACGTTCCAGGCCTTTCCAATCAGACTTTGTAGCCAATATTCCAGAATAAAGTGTTGTAGAGTGTCGAATTCAATAACGTTTTGAATTACAAAAAAATAGACAACGTATTGGGACAAGACAGTGGGGAACAACAGTCAGAACGCCTCAATTGTCGACTCGTGCTATGATATCGAACCCCCGGCTCGGGGCGACACACGACACCCGCGGAGAGTCCCATCACTCGCTAATGGCTAATGGCCCGCGCTGTCCACACAACAAAGGCTAACACTCGGGTGAGGCATCGTCCTCCTTTACTCACAATACCGTTACTATACTCGTGCGCGTAATTTATCTCTACATTAGCTACTCGTCGATTTACAAGCAAATCATTACGTTTCCTGCAGGACAAAAGTACCTTAAGGAAGTACTTTAAGAAACTTTTCATAAATCAAGCCTTGACTGGGTCGAGATTGTGGGTATGGCCTTTGCATTTATTAAGCATCCGCGGCGATCAGTTTTAAATCATGTTTTTCTTCATAACTCCCTTCTCAGTGCTTTATCAAGAAAATTCGGGAACATAATAACTTTGGGAACATAATAACTTGCGCCTGTAGGTTTGTAATGTCTTTCTGCTGCGCTGCTTTCGACAACAATCAAATAACTCAATTTATTCAAAGCTATTCACTTGTTGCTGTTCAGAATGGAGACGAAAGTCACGTGGCTTTTTGTAAAAACATTAATTTCACTTTGAAACGAAACCGAAGAGATCTCTGCTAGAACTATATAGACTACATATAGCTTTGTTTCTATATAAGCTTGTATAGTAAAGAATGCATCTCAAGCAAGGAATATAACTGAATTATTTCATGTGCATCGCTCGGAAGCCTTTCTGAAGCCTTTTTTAAATGCATTAGTAGCGCCGCGTCGCGGTGGCAACGGAATACGATATGAATTCAATTCAACTCAATCAGTAGTGTTCCGCTTTCATGCCGCGGCAGGTGGATGAAATATTGCAGATAAATGACAAATTACCTCGATAGCTGCAACTGATAAATGATGAATGAAAATTCAAATTATTTACTGTTTTGGCTTTGTGATTGATGTATATTGTGTTTGTGAGCGCGATTATTGATGTTGGTCTGTGATAAAAGATTACTTAATTATCTCATGAACGTTTTCGAGTTCCACATCCCAAATGTTTTAAAATATCCATACCAAATGGCCGTCGAAAATGCCACAAGTACCTGATGTTTCCAGATGGATTAATTTATGTCAGTAACATTATTTAAGATTCATTTCCTAAATGACCAGGTAGGTACCACAATTTATAGGAACGTGTACCGACTGCCGAGTAGATGTCAAGATGTCGGCTGGCTGTGACGGTGATTGGTAATCGTGATATTGTTATCGCTAAAACGGAATACAATTTGAAACCGTCTCTTATACCAAAACATAAAGGACTGAATTTTATTCACATAATCCGTTCGCTTTTTTTAGTAAACACATTTTTTCATTGTAAGCATTAAACGTTTTCGCTGTGTTTGCGTCATTTGCTACATTGTGCGATCTGTTTAAGTATCAATGGGGATCTAATCTATGGGAATGTTGAAGAGCGTTAGATGCGGGTCGGTGTGTGGTTGTCGTCGGCAGTGAGCGGTGAGCGTTGCTGGCTCACGCCAGGAACAAACACTCACCGAGTACCGAGCACTGAGCAGTGAGCAGCGAGCCCGGCGCGCGGCGGCGAGTGCACAGTGAACCGCGTGGCCAATCGTTTCGTGCCGCGTGTTCCGGCAGCTCAGCCCGCTCTGTGCGGGTACAACAAACAACACGTCTAAAGACGGAAACAGACTTTGCGAGGCAAATGCCACGAACGGCGCACAACGCACGCCTCGGCCCGAGCCATGCGTTGTGAAATATTAAACTTTGATCTTGAAGCATTTGCCGACATGCGTTGGTTCGACCTCGCACGTGCGTAGCACATGCCTCGCCACGAATATAAAGGTACACACCTTGCGAAGCATGCGCTGTGCGCCGTTCGTGGCGTTTGCCTCGCAAAGTCTGTTTCCGCCTTAATGTTGCGTCAAAGATCAAACAGGATGTTCAAAAATGAACGGTTTTGTGCGGGTTTACACGAAATAAGTGATCTGTTAGTTCCTAAGACGAAATTAATTGAATTTTATAATCTACGTATAATCTACGTATACTATCTAATATACTAATTTACGTATTCTACTAATAGGACTCATTAGGTTTGTAGAATGAGTTATGTCTGTAGGTATGTATTTACTTGACATTCAACTTACATGTTACAATTTTTTTTCGTTCCTATACAAACGTTACAGATCACAGTAGGTAGTTCCTTCAATGTTGTAATGAGGTGGGTACTGGGTGGTTGTAATAACAATGATTCATCGGGACACGTGACGTGACGTTTCCTGCATAAGTCGTTAAAGAGAGTTTTAATTAAGAAAGCGCTAAAACTTATTTTAATCAATGTTGGTCAAGTCCACAGAATTTCGAGAAGTAAACGACGCCGTCGATCAGAGCCGGATTCAACACCTTGAAACGTTTTACTAAAGGGAATATTATAATGAGAAACAATATAAATAACTTAATTAAAAAAAAAGTACTGTTATAAAGTGTAACACACACTTGAAGCGCTGAATCGCTATTGAACGATCTTGCTAAATTAGATTGTTTTCCACAATAATATCTTAATTGCTATGATATGTACTAAATTCCTCCAAAAACTTTTGCAGTTGAAAGCAACATTTTCGCAGTAACTGTAAAGTTTTAAATTATTGTCCCTAAAAGCAATTTCTGAAAGATAATGATTTAATTTAACATGTGGGAGCTCCTATTCTAGGTATATATCGGTAACGGTTATCCCAAAAGTTATCGCATAACAATAAAATACGGTACGATTAATGTTCGGGTTGGGGTCTGGCGATACGAGTACGAGGGCAAAAATTAATTATAATTTTAAACAGCTATCTAACTTGTCTGTTTACCCTCGTCCGCCGCGCCGGTCCCGCTCCGCCGATGATACAACAGATCTCTCGTACATCACTCGAGTGTTTGTCCGCCGGGTAATATATTCCCGGATGCATTAACAGCTGTCGTAATATATTCCCGCCCACGAGATCAGTTCGGACCTCACTGACTTTATTACTTTATCACCGTGAAACAGACGGACGTATTCTTATGAGCGAATAGGTAACACTTTGGTAAGTTTCAGTATACTGATTTCTTAAATTCCGTCGTGAACTGGCTTAGCTGTAGGATATCACGAAATTATACAAACATGTATTTTAATATGTTTAAAATTAGTTGACATTAAAATTATTGGGGTAGGTACCAAATTCAGTGAGCGAGTTCTCTCATACGAAATGCCTTTTCATTAAATAAACCGAAGCTTCATCTCCGGGCCCCGCTCCAATTCTAAACTCGAAGTTACAGCTGAGAGAATTTTAATATTCATCGAGATTAAAAGCCACCCACCAAATAATTACACCCTTACATAACGACCATTCCGTGTGTCACAGCACATATATCGCAGTAGGTTAGCTATTATGCTCGTAATCTACTATGCGATTTCGTAAAGTAATTGTCATGTTCAAAGTTACTGAATATTTAAACTGTTCCGAGAATAGTTCGAAGGCTGAAATGAAATCACAGGACCGCTTCTTGAAGAATGCTCCTTACAGCACAAAGGAAATATTTGTACCGAACGGAAATTAATTGCTACTAACAAATGAAACGGTTCTTTTACTGACTGCAGCCGAATGAAATAATAAAATATGGGATACAATGCAATCATTCTATTTGAACAATATGACGCAGAGAGATTGATCGAGCGACCCGCACACTGCATAGAGCAAGCAGCAGCATAATAAACATTTTAAAATATTACAGTATTTTACGAGCATCATCTGTCAACAAGCTAAATAAATGCTCTAGTCAGAGTATTCGCGGGTACTTGGAGATGTAACCCGAAGGCTTTTGCTGCTTCGAACGGTGACGAGGAATAGAGTGTCGTGTCCATCCGAGTAATAACAACAAGACAACAACAACAACGACAATCAGCGGATGATGTTACGATACTTACCGGAACGATAAATTCAAAATGATCTCGATTACATTTACAAATACAATGTGGTTTATAATGTGTGCACAATGATTTCTATGACAGGAATACACACAT
>LGAG01001751.1:58106-76966 GCA_001278395.1 Lerema accius
ATTTTTTGAGAGCAGCTTTATTTTGGTGAGACGCACAACATTTTCTATGATAACGATTCTCAAATGTGGTACTAGGATAACGGACTATATGATTTGTACGACAGTGTGGCTGTCGAATAATAAAATAGAACAGAAACGAAAGCAAGCAAGAGAAAAAAATCAATTGCTTAGTAATCATTTTTCACAATTGGTATATTTTGGAAATGGGCGACTGTCTGATAAAACCATAAGTTTTGTACGACAAACATATTTTCGTAAAATTTAAACAAATGTCTTGATATTTAATAAAAAAAAATAACCAGTTAGGAGTAAATGTTATAAAAATCGACAAATAAATATACTTTGTCTCTGTGTATCTCCTTTATCTACCACATTTGAAAATCGTCGTCATAGAAGAAGCTGGGTCTCTCATCGAAATAAAGCCGCCCTCAAAAAATTAGCTTTATAGTAATAAGTGAAAAACAATGTACTACGGATCCCTGACTACTATAGTTATTTGAATTATACACATGAATGTAGCAATGGAATATGTTATACTGAAGATAATATACAGAAGTACAATATTTTTGCCCAATTTAAAATTTATACAAATGGAGGATACACTAAATCAAATTTTCACGGTTCAGGCCAATTTTGTGAAATATATTAAATATTCATGGTTGATCACAGTTGAAATTTAACATCGATTGATTAATTTGATTATCAGCGGTAATTTGCTGCCTGTTGCCTTTAACTGAATAACAAAAATGAGAAAGTTTAATGTTATTTTCAATATTTATTACCCTTATTTATTATTATTATTTATCTAATTGAACACTAACAGCTGCAACTGAGAAGTAAATAGAGGATAGTCAATAATAATATTTAATCAAACAGAATGAATATTATTATTTGAAAAACAAAACCTCATTTATATAACGATAACCTAATTTCCAATTTCCGAACCACCAAAGTTACCTTTACAAAGTAATTCCGAACTTTTGTTGAATAATAATAACAATCTCAATCACATATTCAAACCTTATTTTTGTACAAATATTTCTATGTGTAAATGTAAATAATTAGGTTTTTAAGTAGAAGCTATACCCACTTTGCTGCGGGGGATGTATGGTTTTAAAGACGTAAATAATTCCAATGTAAAAAGGAAGCGTAAAGTAAAATTGTTTTTTGCTTTACTTTATACGTTCTATTTACACCTACGTGGAGGGATCAGCTTTGAGTCCCTTTTTAAGAATAATAATCCAAACAAGTACGAGTCTTTTATTATTATTTTAAGTACATCGACAGTTTAAAGTATTATGAAATGAGCCAATCTAATATTTTGAGCAACAACCTGCCGGTCATAGTTCACTGTAGCGGCTGGGGGTGCGTGTTTTGTTATTCCGATCAAATAATATTAATTATTCGTCTGTTGTTTCAGGACTGAAGTTAACAGAGAGAGGCGGCGCGGCGGGTCCGGTGAGTATGGTGAGACAAATCCCTGTTTAATTACTTCACTATCACCGTCAGCGTCCAACTAAATTTAAATTACATTCCGTGTTTCACGTGTACAATATTACAGCAATTAAAGTATATATATGTGTGTAGTATAGATACCGTTAGAAGTTCTAGTGAAGGCACGGCCGACTGCCGGCTGCCGGCTACGGAGTGCTACGCGGTTACGACGAGGATATTGCATTATTAAGTGCACTGCCCTCCGCACCGCGCGGCGAACGTATATCACAGACTAATATAACTTATATGAGATAAACTTCACATTTCGCCTGTTACTACGGCGCTAGTCAGTTCATAAGCTTACGTTCGTAGCTCACGTATTCAGCAAATGGCCGTGCTAACATTGTACATTGGCGTGATGTGGAACTATGTAAAGGCAAACCACTCGCGAGGTCGTTAAGGTATTCCCTGAGGTCAACGAAAATGTCGCCGACAGTGTCTTCCATAAAAAATATTCGTGATTATGTTCAGAGGAAAACCAGCATATGGTGAGCGTGAGAACCGGTTGCGTTGTTAAGAATGAATGAAACGTTTTAAATGGAATGGTATCCAGCTTATTATACACAGATGGTTACCATACCGGACCACCTTGAAAGGACCCTGGGTTCGATTCCTACGGGATAAAAAATTTAATGATGATTTTTTCTGTTGTTGATTTTAATGTGAGTTTGTGGATGTCATTGAACAATTTAACAAGTACCGAAAATCAAAGCAAATGTGAGATTACTATATCGTGCAATGATAAAACGTATATGCATAAACATTCTAAATTTTCCCAAGAGTTATTCTAACGACTGACATTTA
Source organism: Lerema accius (assembly GCA_001278395.1). Taxonomy (NCBI): domain Eukaryota; kingdom Metazoa; phylum Arthropoda; class Insecta; order Lepidoptera; family Hesperiidae; genus Lerema; species Lerema accius. The sequence continues at coordinate 60,405 of LGAG01001751.1, forward strand.
TTATTCATCCAGTTCATTATTTATGTGTTCCACGTGCCGAATGCTACAGACGGCAACTTTAGCTTTATTGTAATTGTAAATGATCAAAAGAACATATTCTACGCTGTAATTTACTGCGCAGTAAATGATAATTGATGTTTGCGCAGCAACATGCTACTATTCAAGTGTAGGTACTTCATCTTTGATCTACTCGTTCGTCCGTGTGTTTACCGGAGGTGATATTCTTTTATTCCTAACTCATCAACATCATCGCAACCCACAACTGTCCCACTGTTGGGCTCGGGTCTCCTCTCACAATGTGAGCGGTATTCCTAACTGCTTAAGGATACTTATATCCCTAGAGGTGGGCGCAATGTCACAACCTTAAGAAAACTATAGTTGTGCTATTTACCGAACAAAACTTAATACTATTTCGTTGAGTTCGATCGGTACGAAGTCACCGGTACCGCACTATGAGTGATTGGTGGTATAAAGACAGGCAATAACTGAAGAAATCGCGATAAACCATTCATTAGCGGCGGCGACGGCACTGAGTGGAGGGTGGTGGGAACTGCCACCTGTTGGGTGGTCGCCGCCACCCATAGACCATGAGTTTAATTTTTTCATATTGACTGATGGTCAAATCTATACCACTATCGGTAGAAAGAAGCCTCACCATTACCCACGACAAAGCTACTGCTCAGTGCAATTGCATATTTAAATCTCAATATAAGTACGTAATAGATATCAGAGAGTAGCAGGTAAGTGTAGTACCGAGATTTTTTAAAGATCACCAGAATGAGAATGCACTAGATCAAATTAAGTCGGCATCGACTCAACCAACAATCAACATGTAACGTTGCAAAAAAACTTATTTTCTAACCGATTCTAACCCGTGTTTTTGATAGTAGCTGACTAGTGGTACAAGTACCTACTCGTAACACCGCGCCGAGCTCGATGGCTGGAAGCAATTAATTCACAAAGCCCTTCTGTAGCCGTCGAGCAGAAAAAACAACAAACGTTGACGCCGGATTTGCTCCAATTTTAGAACTTTTAGGTCACTTTGTGTCGGATGTTATTCGATGAGCGTGTTGTTTCCTTCCTTTCTTGTTCTCAATAATTTCGGATACATGAAACAATATTTTAGTAATAAAAATAGACAGTAAAATTTTCTGAAATATATTTTTACCACATCACGTATTTTGATGTCTCAATAAATGATCACGACCGAATTCGAGTAAACTTATTTTTTTGTAAAAAAAATAAAACAAAAATTACGAAAAGACCATAAGGACTTTAATAGAGTAACGAGTGTACTTACTGAAATTTATGTAAGTTTAATAAAATTGCAAAATTATTGTAAATCTAATCAGGTTTAAACTTCAATAAACCTTAGTCAATGGTTGCAAAAACCATACATCTTTTATCATTCCCCAAGAAAAAAGGTTGACAAAAGATATGCCTTAAGTATATTAATCGTGAGTGGAACAGACAGACTGCCAACTCACAGCGGTGTAGCTGCCCGAGAGACTAAAGAAACCAACGGCGCGGCGGCGCGCGGCGGAGTGAGCAATTTCTGTAGTAGACGAGATTATCACGCTTACACAGCTTACTGCGGATTACGGGCCGGAGTCACTTAGTCGATTGTGAAACATTATTTCTCTGAACAGCTTTCACTAATAAATAGGATGGCAAAACCAAATTGTTTATCTGGAATTCATCCAAATTGTTTTATCGAAGGACTTGCGATTGCTACACTATCTAAATGTCTATCATTAAAACGGCACTAGTTTAACGCGGCGGTAATTTATTTCGATTTTGGTCAGTAAAATTGATGACATTGGCAGTAAAGTTTGGGCAGTAAAATAAATGAAAACGATCAGTAATAAATATATTTTTCGGCAGTAAAATAATTAAATGGGCAGTTAATAGTGGGCAGTTATAAAGTTGCAACTGGTCGGTAACTTGTGAGCAGCAACCTGAGGGCAGTAACTCGTAGGGTTAAAATAAAGATTTAATAGGGCAAACGAAATTTAAACCTAACCCTTACCTAACACACCTTCACATTTTAGTGTTCGTCGTCAAATACCGCGTTTTTTACTTAACTTTTTGGTATGCCATTTTATAAGTTTTACTGCCCACTTAATTGAAGTCTACACGATTATCATTATTGTATAATTGGATTATGTCACAGAAGTCGTCGGAAAGCCGCTGACGCGGGTTTCCTCCTTCCGAACGAATAAAATCATACCAACCTAACCTAACCCAACCAAAGACCATTAAAAATGAGATTTTTGTCAAATTCTTTTCATTATTTAAAAATATTAATTTAACTGCCCTCATTAACTGCTTATAATAACTGCCCAATGTAACTGGCCAATTTGTTTTAAATTACTGCTCATGTATATTACTGCCCAATTAATTATTGAACTGCTCCTTTTATGATAAAATTACCGCCACTTTGTATTTTTAGTACTGCTCATGTTTTACTGCCACACTTTTTATTTTACTGCCCAAAAAATATTTTACTGCCCAACTCATTATTTCCACTGCTCAATGTAACTGCTGGGATTTTTAAGTTACTGACCACTTTAATTAGTGCCCATTAAAACTAAGACACTCTCCACGTAACTGACGATTCGCTGATGTGATACTGTCAAAATTTTGAGCGGCTTTGTCATATGAAGAGCAGAAAGAAGCTCTCCAATAGCGTAGTCGTATAATAACGCTAGGTATGACACTATCCGAACACACACACAGATAATCTGTCTGCACACGCCTGACCCACCGACTACGAAAATTAATATTTGTTGGTTTCACGCCGCACTCACGTTGAACTGGGGTCAGGAAATAATGTGTAAGTCGTCACTGTCACTCGCTCACACTGCACCCTGCAAGTTGCAGGCAGCGATAGTCTATGCCTCTTGTAGTGGTCTGCAGAGAAGTCTATATGTCTATAGAGATCTGACTTTAAGTTACGCACACCTAATTTGGTTTAATTCGAAACAACACGCGTATTTGCAATAAATTGTGATTTCATTGCTATTGATTTGTAGTATGCAGTGATTTATAACAAGATAAGCAAGCATTATGTGGAACAAATGGTACAGAGATTTTGTTTTAATTACGGGGCTTTGTAAATAGACCAAGTAGGTATCGAGTAGACCGAACACAAAATAAAAGGCGGCCGGGCCCGCAGCTCGCAGTCGAGGTCTCTTTATGAGTGTATTGTATCGGCTCAACACATCCCTTTGTGGCGACTATTGAAGGATCGGAAATACTTTTCCGATATTTTCGATTACGGCTCGGCTTTGGTTGCCGCGCGCCGACTTACTTCACTCTGAATGGACTTATTTCAAAAGTTAGGAAGTTTACTATATTTTCCGTTCTTTATTGTTCTATGGCAAATCTTGTGGATTTTATTTATTGTAATATCAGCGCTGGGATGGTATGATGGAAGATGTAAATGTTTTATTCCGTTGTTGTATTTTATTCTCTGTGCGAGATGCTTAAAACAATAAAACCCGTTTCACTAAACCGTTCATAGAGTACTATCTCCAGAGTCCATTTATGTAAAGCAAATGGAGGCATTTCTTATTTCAACAGTAGACTTACTGTTTTTTTTTCCCCTGTACTGGGAAAATGAAATCAGATTTTTGATCCCGCTTTTTCGGTGATATAAGCTAAAACAAACCGTGTAGCTAAACGGCCTCCTTATATCGTTACAACGTCAGTGGGGTGCAGTTACACGTCCAGTTAAGCGGAGGCCGTTACATCGATAGTAACTACAATAGCCGCTCACTCGAGGGAAAACAGACAGCGGGTTGTTTCTTTTATGATCTCAATTATCCCTCATGGCTCGAACAGTTAATGCTGCGGCCGCACATACGAGTAGATGCTTTGCAAGGTAAACACTTATATTAAAGCATCATGATTATTGCATCTACCGCCGGAATAAATTGTTATAAGTTAACAGCCAATCGAGCCAAATAAGTTTAACGACTCAAACTTTAACGTCTTTCATTAAAACCGTTTCAGTTTATCTGGGAAAGCATATGAATCCCCGTCGCCGCCGCGCCGGCACGACATTTCATTACTACACTTACGAGTATGACAGCCGGGACATTTTCAATGTTAATAAATTTTCGATATTGTAATGAAACGCGTCCCGCGCTGGCAGTTTCCGCGCCGCGAGCGCGAGCGGTGCTATACATTGCGGCTGTTTGTTAGAGCGACGCGAGAGGGCGCGGGCGGCGGCGCTGGTACCGCGCTCGCGTTGCATAAATTAAATAGATCGTATTACGTATGTTCGGTGATTTTGAGGGTTTCAGTGAACGTTACAGCTGTTGCTCATATTACATCATTTATATGTTTACACAAGCATTTTGTATTTTACACAAGATACTAATGTACAACTAGGTAAGTTTATAACGACAACTGTGACGGATTGAATTCCGTAGTAGGTTTTCATCGATATAAAAACCAAATAAATTTTTTCATAGTTATAATGTTGCCTAGGTATAACGCAGAATCTAGATCAGACCGATTTACATGAAACTTGGCATGTTTGAAGTTTGGATGTCGGAGATGATCCAAGGAAACATTTTACCGAGATAACAAGTTAACGTTAGTAAGGAAATTCGGAGACCCAGCAGTTTTTGATGGGTCGATTTAGACGAAACTTCTCATATTTATAGCTCATTTGACGGTCCTAGGGCACTTTTTATCTGGGAAAACTGTTTTGTTCTCGCTGCATAACAAGTTTACCGAAGTGAAGTGAAGTCAGGCTACTAGTGAAATACGATAGATATTTTTTTCTACTATGCGTAGCGCAGGGAGTGTGTTCTTCTCGTTTTCTATTACTATGAGTTTGTATCTAAAGAGCAAGATGAAAGGTTCATTTGTTAGGATTGTCTTCGTCACGGTCGTGTTACTCATCGCCATCATCGTCAGCCGTCAGCCGCCAGTGACTGGCGCGCGGCCAACAGGTGGCGGCGATGTCGATGACACCCTCCCGACATCAATGTTGCTACTGAATGTTACATGGTATTACTTAATCTTTATCTTTCTTGTATCCTAAATGTCTCGACGCAATCACTGATTACGATTGGCGATGGCAGAGCTATTTTTATTCCCATGTTATAAAGTTCCATCTAGGATAGCCTGAATTCCTGATAAAATCAGACAGATGTATGTCCGATAATGGTAAATACTTATTATTGTCTCTTTGTCTCTTGTAAGTTTTTGTCGCACTCACAGTCAAAGATAAAACTTTGGTGTACAAAATAATGTAATTACCTATTTATTGTTGAATTTCTGAGAGCTAATGAAGTGTTGCGTGCAACATGGCCATCTGCCAGCTCTGCCACTACCGTATTCGACGTTTCTAATTAATAGCGACGATAGCTATCAGTGACTACACAATCGTAGTCACAATGTATTTGGTGGCGGCCACATTTGGCGGCTGCTCCGCTCGCGCCGCGCCACTAAATAGAGCAATGTGCTCACCCTTCTATTAAACGTGTAGTTTGTTTGTTCAACAGCGGCGTAAATAAGTGATAATGTGATGGTACAATTTACGTTTTAACGAAGCTTCAGTGACGCAAGCACGCTCATAGATACGACACACACACACACACACACACACACAGCAACAGCGTGGTCGAGTCGTAATTACTGTCTGTGCTGCGTAGCAGATTATATCTACGTTGGATCTATTGGGAAACGATTCGATACAGCTCAATACATATGAAAATGAATTTGTTTCTGAGGGTTTTATATAAAACAGATTTCACAACTTTCTACTACAATTTATCACCATCAGCATCTTCGCAACCCTTCACCTTAGTACACCATTTGAACATAAAATATTGCGTGAGATTCGAACTACGGCTCCGCACGCGAGCGACCAACAATTAAACCGCTAAGCTATCACTGAATTACGCAACAAAATATTCGATATAACCTTCGATTACTAATATACTTACGCATAAAATGTATTTTTCTAAGAAGAAATAAAACTAATAAATTACACAAAATTGTGATTCCGAATATCTTACAAATACCTTTCATTTTCCGAATCCCTCGGAAATTTTGCTTATTATGGAAAAGCTTTCGTGCGCGTTCCAATAAGGGAAGCTTTCACCTCATAATGCGGCGCCATTACATTTATTATGAAGACGTCTTCAGGATCCTCGGATCGAAAAAATACGTCAGTAATACACTTACCTCGTTAGTGGAACTGCGAACTCACCGAGCCGAGTCGGCGGAGTGCGAGCGCACTATACGGCCTCTGTGACCCTACATAGTACCTACTACAACACCCTATCAGGCTTTTACACTGTGATACTGCCACAGCTTTGGTCTTGACATGATGGCTTCTAGAAGGGTACTCATCTGAAATACTTATCTTAAAACTTCGTATGTAAACTTTTATGCCAAGGAAAATCGGTAGGTACGACACAATTACTGCGTATAGTTTACTATTGTGCGAGAACCGACTAATAAAGTTGCCTTTCGAGACATACCAGCGGTTGTATCGAGCAATCCATCTAAATTCCGATCACTTCGGATTCGCGCGTGCCTCAATTTTGTCGATCGCTCACAGTCACGCGGAGCCGAGCCGCGCATACATTTGATAACGGAATGTCAAAGCGTCAAGGGGCAGAAGATCAGAGCGGGAATAATTGAAGTCCCATTAAACCGGCCGCGAGCTGCCGACGACGATGATGGATGGTGAGCGCCGGCTCCCGATCGTATTAATCAGCGGCGGACGACAGACTGTGTACTGTCGTTTTTGTTCACTTTATAACGACCGCAAAACGATGTTAATATGTTGACCAACTTTCTCGCTATCATTTGAATTTCACTTATCTAAGCAAAGTTTTGATGCCTCATACGAAGCTCAATCATAAAAACGCTGCTATGTTAATGTGTTCGTGTTTGAACCTCAAATCAAACAACGTGCCTCATAAATTGTAGCAGGTGACTTCAAATCTTTTATGAATGAGTGTAGCTGAAATCCCTTTCAAAAGTGACCGCTACTCAGATAGCGACAGTATTTGCATAGGACACGGCCACTTACCGCTCATAACTAATATTCTTATATTAACTTTGTTTATTTTAATTAAATTTTACCAGAAAATTAACGTTCTCCTTGTTCTCTAAGAATTCTAAATGACGGGCTGTGTGGATAAATACTAACCGAGTAACGTCGAAATGAGGTGATAAAATAACTCTACATATTTACATAACCAAAAACCTTACGCCTTCGTTATTCATTTACATAAAAAAGGTACAAGTTAAAAGTTAATTAACCTCTCTACCTCCCTACTTTTATGAAGAGAAGGGTCTAATGTGAAAAGTTTAAGTACAGCTAATAATCCTACTAATATTATAAATGTGAAAGTTTGTAATGATGTTTGGATGTTTGGATGTTTGGATGTTTGGATGTTTGGATGTTTGGATATTTGGATGTTTGGATGTTTGTCCCTCCTTCACGGTCTAACCGCTGGACGGATTAAGCTGAAACTTGGTACACAGATCGGTTGCATCCAGGAATAGGACATAGGATACATTTTATCCCGATTATAGGTTCCCTTGGGATAAAATCAATATTTTGTTTATCGACTTTTCCGCGGGCGGAGCCGCGGGCATCGTCTAGTTAAGTATAAAAGCGATCCCTTTTTCTGATGTCCTACATCTGGGGTAGACGATAAGGTGTTGGAAGTTTCACCGAATCATGGCCATTACGAAGTGGATTTTGCGTTTGAAAATTATAGCGGAATACATCCACAACATAGCATTGGAAGGATTATGTTTCACGTATTTTATTTTTTAAATGTACGCTCAAGTTACCTGCCACTTATAGGTAACATCGCAACCAATGTTGTCCTAATGCTGAGCTCGGACCTCACCTCTTAATGTGTGGACCTCAGGCCGTGGAGCTAAACTTACGTCAAAAATAGATTTCAAGCAAGGTTTGTTAAATAGTAGAATGATCCTTATATGCGGAAATTAACTAGCATCACATGATGTAGTTATACACACAAGGTTGTAAATAAGGGACTTTATAAAAAATCATCCGCGAAGCTGCCAGTTAGTGGAGCGGCAACTAGATAGCACAGCCCTCGCAACTCATTACGCTTTAATGATGAGAGAAACAGAACAACTTGATGAAGGAAAAATGAGCGGCGCCGCACCGCCTCCGCGCCTCCGCCGCGGGCTCTAGCCTCGTAAAGGAGAATGTTATAAAACTACATCCGTCAGTGGCTTTGTGCAGAGTTCTAATTTGTTACTCTTGTACCTAAAACTTTTATGTACTATGATAAAAGTGGTAGCAATAGTGTTGTTTCACTCGAGTCCATGGTGGATTCGTAGCCGACGAAACGAATACCACAACACTATAAACAATATAACCCACAAAATCTTTATTTCAATTAATGAACATTTAAAAGTAAAACAATAAAAAAATATTGACCAATGAGTTCTTGCAAACAAATTCAGTACCTACACTCCTATTGAGCTTTGAAATGCATTTTTTGTTGAAGTCAATAGAACTACGGAATTATAAATTACATTGACCCTAACATCGCAAAAAATGTAGAGTGAGACCACACATTATTTATATTTAAACGCTGTGAGTAATAAAAATACAGTAAAACGCTTAGATAAAGAACCTCTAGAGATAATATCGGGGATATTATCTCCTCTCATCCGGAGCAGCAATGACGGGCAGGGAAAGCTTTTCAAATAAAGTTATCGGTCACTCTCCGGGGCTTTCATGAAGAAATCTAATAATAATAAAGTTTATGTGGCCCGAAACAGCCCTTTATTTTTTATACGTTAACACGCCGCGCCGTCCGCCGCCGCCTCTGAATGCGCGCGCCCTCTGCGGAGAGGTCAATTTCTTTTCCAGTGGAGTCGAGTTTAATCGTTCAACACTTAGGTGTTCACATAGAAATCGAATTTAGAGGAATGTCCTTTAAGTTTCGTCCCTATTGTGAATGTCAATCGAGTGAGGCGGAAACTTGATACACGGTCTTATAATGCTAGTGTTATATAAATTTTAATGTCTTACAAATGTCATTGAAAGTACACAGCGAAAAATGTCAGAGAAAAGATTATTCATGCTTAGTCACTGATACAAAGTCGGGGGTGCTATTAACAGCACTAACAGCCACGAGTACCCAAGACGTCGATCGTGACCACACATTTATTGGTCTGTAACTAAAATGTTGAAGTCTTCCGTCTGTTCAGCACTCTGTGGCGTGAAGAAAGCGCCACGCTGCAGCTTTAGTAGGTCACGGCCTCGTGGCCCAGACGGCGACCGGAGTTCTGTTTGTGTTCCCGCCCGGAGCCGCGCCACCGCCACGTGGTGCTGACACAGCTCATAATATTACGACACTCAACCATGTTTTAAAAGAGGAAAGAAGAAAAGTAAAATATAATCAGATGAAATAAAATCACAACGACAAAACGAGAAATAGAGAAAAATATGACTCGATTGATATTCTAGCAATAAAAAAGAATTAAAATGCGATACCCGAAGCATTGGAAGATGACCTTACGTACCTAGTTCGGAGTGAATGAAAATAGCTAGAGATACAGAGAAATAGTAGAGTTTAGATTCTAACATTTAGAGAAACATCAGTCGGTAAAAATAATTTAAAATACGTAGATAATAGTAAATGGCAAACATTAATAAAGGTTTATGTAATATTATTATTTATATTATAGGTAAGTATTACATTATTTTCATAGGAAACAAAACCCAGCGAACACGCTACGCGAGCCTCGTAATAGCTTTCTTCATTTAAATAATCAAGTTTCCACGTCAATGTTTTTGTTAACTTATAATCAAAATAATGAGAGTTGAAATGAGTCAAATTAAGAGCCGAACTTTTAATTGTTTACGTCCTTGCAATTACGTCGCTCGACAGACGTACAAGCAACCTGTCGTCGGACCGGCACGGTTGATCAAATTCTAATTTAATTATTCAAAGAATCACAACCGTCTGGCGAAGGCGGGAATTGTTTGGAACTCTTATTACCGGGCTTCTGAACTCCGGCAAAGTTCCCGCCACTCAATTATACCGACGGCATCTCGTCCCGGCCCGTCCGCGGCCGGCAGCCGGCAGTCGGCGGCCGTCGGCGATTCAATTAGATAAATGAATGAAAGCTGACTGCCCGTTTGGATGGCTGCCTACTGCTAGTTTGCAGGAAGCCTCTTTCTAATAGTGCTCTCGTTAACAGTAGGATCGGGTTTTAACTCGGTTCCATCCACGCCATACCTCAATCTCCTAATTTTATTAAAAGTTTTATTTTAGTACCGTCACCATGTTTATTGAAAAGTGCGCTCTTTGAAATATACAATATGCAACCACGTTGGGACAAACGTTTACGGCAACTGTGACAATAATATTGCGTAGAAATGCGCAGACATGGAGCCAAAATCCTATTAGTTATCTCACTGCCGCCGCCGCGCCGCTCTAACTGTACCAGTCGTTTTTGTGTCAGTACTTTACATCCAGTACGAAACAATCGACTTAGACCGTATCACTGCTCACCGATAATATAATTAAAAAGGAAGTTACGTTCCAGAACTCCCCTTATTAAGTTAAGGTGTTGAATTTAATTTATTACCTAAAATCCTATTAATTTCGTCTTGCCGACGGCGAACGAAATGTCCCCCGACAGCTGTTAGAAGCGTCCTCTTTAATTATAAGTTGGGAACTACCGCCGACTAATTAATATTTGCTAAATTGAATCATCTTCATGACATCGCGTTAAGTCACGTGTGTCGTCATCGCGTTAAGTCGGTTCCTCGACTCCTCTCCTCCATGTGTTTGTGTAATGCCAACTAATTATCCCGCTCCTCACCGACCGATAATCGGAGGGTCACCTGACTATACGCGTAGCTATAACTCGTCACGAAGTTGACTAAGGTGCCATTCCATAGTCTGCGGCAAACAGGAGACGTCCGCGACAGATTGCGAGAACATACCGCGACGGCGGAAACAATTGATTTGCAGCGGACCGACAGTACCTACTTGCAGCTACAATCGTATGAAAACTACAAAGTACTCGTACTGCTATTTAAACGAAGTAAAACCTTCATAAAATATGTTTGTTGGCCGATATTTCTCTAGACGGTCCTTCATCCCATCCAGTAGTGTAGCAGTTGCGTTTGACAAATATTCTTAACAGTATTTGCACGTTTCTCTCTATGTGTATTTAGAGCGCTAGAAGCTACCGAATAAATACTTTCCAAGCACCCAAACCTGTGTGAGCATCGCGCGAGTAAATGTTTCTCCTCTTCTGTTTCCTGAATGTTTTTTTTTTATTATAATACTATACTACTAATTACCTACGAATTTGCCATGATGCTTTGCAATGTCGGTGCAATACAAAGTAAAAAATCGTGAGTAAATTTTAGACTTTAAAATCTGTTTAAAATACCGATATTTTATTGGTAGTTTGTTTCGCCAGCGACATAAATAATCAATTAGATGCACCCGAGAGACCAATCGCACGACCAAGCTAATAGGTGAACGAAGTTGATTATTAGTTGCGAGTAAATAATTATACTACTTCCTTTCCATCAATAATGGAACGGCAGAATAAGAAACAAACCACAAAAGCTGCTAATGAAGTAGGTTGCCTAGCTGCATCTAGGTCTAATCTATATTAATTATAAACGGCATCCTCGCTCAACGAGTTAGTATCGTTATTCAGCGAGGATACGTTTCCAGTATTCTGGGAACACTGCTGGAAATTTAAATTTTTATTAGCTTTTTGTATCTATAATCTGTGATTTTTTTTACTTATCATGATGTCATTTAGTAAATAAATATTTCATGAAGATTTTTTCCATTCAAGATTATAAAACTAACGAGATTAAAACTTAAATTCAATCTTTTTTGACACTTTCAATACAGTTAATAACGATTTGTTATCGAGATAGCGACCAAAATATTTTTTCCGATCAGTTATAAATTAGTCTGCGTGCTAGTATAAAACCACCGATTTAAATAAAACTGCATGTTTGTAGTTTACACTCGAGTATTTAAAACTGTTTGAGGATACTTTAAATCCCGGAAAACGGCTATCAAGGTGTTAATACAAATTTTATAATATCTGTGCAATTACTGCAGTAAATTAATAATCTTTCTAACTCATAAATCAAAACAATGTTTGTTTTTTAAATTGATTTAAATATAATATCGAATAGTGTTATCGAAGCGAACTAGTGTGCCTTAGGTGGCTATTTAAACCACCTAGTAGGTTTAAGTTAGATTAATATCTAGCTCGTCCCGACTGCCGCCCCGCCGCCCCGCCGCCCCGGTGTCGTCCCCGGCGCCGGGCCCGGTAGCTAATTATCATAAAACGTCGCTATCGCATCGCCATTTTGCTCTCTCGAGTAAAAGTGAAAGCAGCAAATCTTCCAGTAAGGGTTGCGGATGTATTGAATTCTTAAGGGAAATAATAAACGACCACGCAATCTTATAATTAGGGGAACCAATCTAAAGTAATTTAAAACCTCAACAGTCTTGTTTACACAATTATATTTAACACTTTTGTTACGCAACGTGCTTGTAAGGATTGTGTTGGGGAATTTGAAGTTTTGTCGCCTAACCTGGGCTCGTAATACTAATTGCGAAGTCAATTATTTGTTTGTTTTGAGCTCAGGATAAAAACGGGGTTGGTAGATCTGAGTAGTGGACTGTATGTTTGAAAATCGAACGCTTCTTTCCGGGCAATACAAATCACTATCAAAAATGCATGCACCAAAAAGGAAATCCACCAACCTTAATTCCGTTGCGTGGCGTCTGCGAACTCGGCGCCGAGATGGTAGTTGCTTCCTCGCCAAATTGTCTTCTAACTTCACTTGTTGAAAATAAGGTTTTGCAGGCACACTTGAACGAAACTAGACACTTGCTAACGAACAACCAACAGTACGAATAATTTCGACACGAAAACGCGTAAACGAAGATGACACCGACTAATCGATTCGGCTGCGTTTTTTTGACTGGTATATCTGCGCGGCAAGCTGTCGCCGCTCGCGCACGAAAATAACGAAATATAAGGAGGTAGAAACGAAATTAATTCACGACATTTGTTAATCGTGAAAGTATTGCCAGATCAAATAGTCCAACTTGCACAGATTATACAAAATACCGAACAGATTGTTTTAAGTTTTTTAAATATAGAGTATGAACCATAGAGTAATAATATACTATAGTCATAGAGTAATAATATACAATAGTATAGAGCGCGCATATTGTACAAAATGTTCAGTTCGCAGCGTATGCACATGACTCTATGGACAGATAGGGATGTACCAATTACCTATCGGCAATGATGTTTCGATAAGTTATGTAAATAAATAAACTTGCACAGACTTGGTGTTAAATGATCATATTTGAATCTCAAATATAAATGTTATAGATTTTAATAAATAATACTCTTCTTTTAAATTTAGGTACTTCGAAAATTATGATAAGAGAAATGTGAGGATATTAAATTTAAATAATCATACTTAATAAAAATGTTGATTGACTGACAGACACACTACAGCCTAAACGGATAGACCTAGAAGCATGAAACTTGGCACAGAGGTTCCTTTTAGAGTGTAGGGGAGCACTAAGAACGGATTTTTGGAAATTCCCACTTTAAGGGGGGGAAATAGGGGATGAAAGTTTGTATGAAAATTTAAAAAAAATTAAAGCAAGAAGTTTGCAAATTGGTATTTAGGTTTTCGATACTAAGCTAAGAAGTGTGAATTAAAAAAAAATTGGAAATTAACACATAAGGGGGTGAAATAAGGGATGAAAGTTTGTATGAAAATTAACCAAATTTTAAAGCTAGCAGTTTTCAAATTTGTGTTTGGGTGTATGGTTGAAAAGGATGATGAACCTTATTCAACGATTTTTTTTAATCAACCCTTAAGGGGGTAAATATCACCGCAAAACTATAATTTCCGCAAGCAAAGCTGCGGGCAACAGCTCGTATTATATAAATATATAAAAGTACTTATTATTATTTACTTTTAACATTTTCATAATTTTGCAGTCAACCAATTTTTTATTGACCGCTGAAAAGCGTAAGTTTATTAAACAGTTGTCTTTTCGTTTTCTTGTATTTGTCTTACGGACCAAATACTTGATACAGAACTTCATTGGGCAACCCTGTGTCGCCGATGTGCGGTGTGCGGTGTGCGCCACACTCGATGAATTTGAATGAATGTCACTGACCCCGCTCCCCGCTCCGCGCTCAGTCCGCTCTCAACTGAATCCTGCTGACTGAGTGTGTAATATATCGTCTTAATAATAAATGTAATTATTCAAAGCTGCTCGTCACTGTATTTAATCTCTGACTGCTGAAAACTGAATTTTTGATGGCGTGAGAAGGTTTGATGCAAAGGATAAGACGAACTAATGTTAGTTTAATGTTTTTAACAGGTCCCCTTTAGTGAATTATACTAAAACTAACGTATGTATGCAGCTAGGTGATTGCCGCTGGAGATTTCTCTAAATTTTGTTTAATAAATGAATGACGCTACGTACTCCTATATGGGAGTGCCATCAACAACACCAATGGATGACACACCACGACCAATCTGCCTCGCTGGAAATCGAACCCAGCATCCATTGGACTTAGGTCTTGATTTTTTTGTATATAAAAACTATATTTTTTAATAAGAAAAATCTAATTATTTTAGTACATTAAAGTTCCCTTAATTTGCTACAGTTTACTAAAATGGAGGATGTATCCACTGACACTTCTTAAATCTAAATAGTCACATTGTTCTTGTGTTCTATTAGACTCTTGGTCACTATCACTAACTAACACTCAGGCACTAACACCGACTCATATAGTCAAGTCACATGGTTTTGTTCTTTTAAGTCGTGTCATTAAATTCGTGGTGTCGAGGAGCTGGATAACCTCGACATTCGCATGCTGGTGAAGCATTTGGTCTGGAATGATAACCATTGCACTACAAGGGTTGCCATCGTTATCAAAGACTCAAAGAGTCCTACCACCCCCCGCTACATCATTAAATGAACGAGCAAAACCGTCGACTGGCACTCAGCAATTGTCTGAAGTAAAATCATTTGAAAACATGGCAGCCTGTCAGATTTTACGAATTTTGTTACAAGAACACTCATCAGAGGTTCTCACCATGACATGTGCCGTAACAGGTTGGGTCTATGGGGTTAATAATAGGTATTAACTCACATTAGCCTACATTGTAACGAGAGGTTACCGCAAACTACTTGATACGATTATTATAATTGTATGTGTCGTTACTAACCTCTGTAGAGGGCGTAACATAAACGACAACAGTTCGACTGATTGTTAATAATTGTCACCGCTGCTGCTCGACTTGACTTCATTTATTAACAAAGTGATATAGTTTCTTACTTACATCTGAATCAAGATGTTTGGTCTATCCTTCAAATCACTCAACACAGAATATTTGGCAACAATATGGTTGTCCTCAATTGAGCATGTTTGAGTGGGATTTAATATTATCCAAACACGATGTTCACCGTAACGCACATCGTCCTACAAATTCATGAAATTTTAATCTATGTTGTTTTTCTTTAGCCCGCTCGGCGCGAGAATGTTGTAAACTTGAAATTAATCAAACAGAATATTAATAGAGCGTCACGTACAGAGCGAGCTCGTAATAAGCAGCCCGCGGATTAAAGTAAATTAATAATGTCTCTTAACTAGAAGCTTCGCGACTCATTCCAGCCGTATGAGGCGTACGAGTATGAGCGCCGCCGCCATCACGCTCGCGACCTGTCTCCGTGTCAGGATATCGCTACCCCACTTTCTTTAACCTAAGCTAGTCATCTTTATGAACTAATCCATGACTATATATTTACAGTAAAAATGTTTTACCTATATCCTACACATCCTACAGCACAGTATGCAATCAGTTGATAAAGAAATTATATTTGTATTAGGTGAATAAACATCCTCGTAGACCATGACAAAAAAATTGCATATATTTAATATTTTTGATCAATAACTAATGAAAACATTACGAAATATTTTATATTTTATTTAGCCGGTAGAGTTAACTTCGGGTCGTAGAGATGTTTTCATACGTTACATTCCAGTTAATGTGCAAACAATTACTAATAACAATAAGTATGTACAGTCACGAGCAAAAATATCTGACCCCCCTAGGCGTCATAAATATGTGACCCCCCTTAGAAAACTAACTTCCCGGTGTCCGATTCAGCTGAAATTTTGTATGCATATATCAATGGGATGAAACTACAATATAATTAAGAAAATAAGTTGATCTGATGATGGAGACCGAAGGTGGCCACAGGAACTCCTTTAGCAAATCACACAACCCCATCAAAAATGAACTTGTTTAATTCGTTAAGGCAAGGACAATATTTCTAGACGATTTTCAGGGCTTATTAAAACAGTACTTTTGATAGGTCGGGACTCCTTACGGCCGTATCAGCAAGCTCTGAACATCCTCTAGAAATATTGTCCTTGCCAAGACGACTTAAACGAGTCCAAATTCGATGGGGTTGTGTGGTTTTTTTAAGGAG
>LGAG01001751.1:83935-94877 GCA_001278395.1 Lerema accius
CGACGTTATCCTACAGGGGATTCCCTATGAACGATATCACAAAATTGCAGATGTTCCTCTGTGCTCTCCCCAAGTGTTAAACGTGAATGAATGTAAAGATGGTCGACAGAAAGGCTAGGACAGTTATAAACAATCTGCTACAAAGTTTTCGTGC
This sequence comes from Lerema accius, assembly GCA_001278395.1. NCBI lineage: Eukaryota > Metazoa > Arthropoda > Insecta > Lepidoptera > Hesperiidae > Lerema > Lerema accius. Next base: position 84,090 of record LGAG01001751.1, read on the forward strand.
TTCGTAGAAGACCTGAGTCCCAGTAAGTAGACTCTCCCAGCAAACGCCACTGAGTTAAGCCAAGTTACATAAGATAACTATTATGTCTCGTATGGATTGTGTTCTCAAGTGGTCGCTAAAATGCAAGTTTCGTAAATTGACGATAATGGCAATAAAGCCACAAGAATAAGTCACGGATGAACCAGGATAATTTGAGATCGGTTTCATCCTCCGAGACAAAAAGGTTCGGGCAAATTTTACGTGACATGTTGCCGTCAGTGTTATCTATGACGCTGCGGTAGAGAGATACTCGGAATGTTTACAATTTTCCCGAGGGCCCTCGTCCCTCGAGAGCGCCGGCAGAAACTGATCTCCGTTAATATTTTATTACGACGAGCTGCCGACCGAGTGTACCGGCTATGTCTATAAACTAGAGAATATATCGTGTTAGAAGCAGTTCCCTCGACTGACTTGTTAGGAATTAAAGAGATGACATATTTGTGTACTTAACTATCGCCATATATCGTGGCGTGATAAGTGTATCATAAAAAGTAGTGAATTGTGTGAAAATAATGCTTCCAGCGCTTCATGGCACGGGATGATACTTTTTGCATAATGTATTTTTATCGCTTAAAATAATAAATGTCTGTTTCGACCTAAGATACGTGTTCCGCAACAAAAATGTTCTGTATCATAGGGCACTATTCTCGTACCTACCTACTGTATAATAATGTTACTCGTGACTCGTTCGAATCAAGTTAACGTAATATGATTACAAAAATGTGTAACTGTCATGTAGTGTTATTTGCAATCGTGTCAGCATTGGTGAATTAGGTTTAAATGGGATTCGACGTAAGACCGCTAATATATTTTTTATCTTAATTAAAGCTTTAAATATTTCTTACACAATAAAAAGGACTGGGCGGCGCGGATGTGGTTGACGTGTTTGGTGACCTTGTTGTCTGCAGATGAACAATAGGCACCGAAAACGAGTCTATGGCGATAAACATTACGTAGTTAATTAACTTTGTGTACCTATACCTTCGCTTTTTCAGTTTCGTTTCCAACATTAACAATCTAGTGTAGAGGTACATTTTAGTATGGAAAAGAACAGATTTTAATAACGTATAAATTGCCGGACTACTAAAAATGTTTTATACATTTAGATACGCACTAGAGACCTATTGTCTTGCCAGTGTTTTCGGTTTTTTTGTCATGAATTTAAATGATGGTCGCATTAAAGTAAAACTTGTTTTAGAAAACCAACAACGTTTACAAAGATAAAGAACGTTGCTTGCTTTTGTTTTGCATCTTAATGTGTTTCTGTAGCCGCAGCCTCTTCTTCGAGTGCTAATTTTAATTCGACTGTGGTTGTTTGCTGTTATCTTAATTGTGAGATCCGCGCCCCCGTGGTAGGCACGTGTACAATGTTGCTTATTCGTAATATAAGTGAAGGCCTCTGAAACCCCAGGTTGTTTTGTTAATTAAATTAACTCAAACGCCAAATATTTATAAAACAGTATCAACGAAACATTTTTCTAAATGAAAACTCACAGCTCGATCCGTAGTACTTCTGTTGAAATATATTTTCGGAAGAGAACGTATCGAATACATTGACCTTACCTGTATGTATATTATTATGTGATTCCTCAAGTGTACATAACTGTAAATAATTTTGTAAGTTGCAAATATAAAAATGTTACATAAAGTTATTATCTACTATTATTTACCCTCTTTAGCGTTAAGGTAGCTAACATTAATTACCTTTTAAACGTGATATTACACTACACCATCTTGAAGAAATTCATAAAAATCGTAAATAATACAATTACATAAACTAAAGGTTGTTTTTTCAGGTGAAGACAATAAATCTGCAACAGATTGATATCGTCAATCAATGAACTGACCGCTTGGAGTTTCAACTGGAAGTAATCGAGGTCACACATACATCAGACGATCTAACTCGGTCTTCGGGATCCTTATCATGATCACGTACTTTGATATTTGATGTTCGAAGCGCTATTAGAGATCTCTTCCAAATATGCGACTAATCTGGCCGCGTAGAAACATCAGTGTTCGCCAGAACTTTTATTTGCACGCTGAATATATCAAAACATCAAAGTTATGACACAATTTAGAGAGATTAGCATTTATCAATGAATGTATTTATCATTGAAGTATTTTAATTTAATTAAGAAATCTAACTAACCGACTTCGTCTATAATGTCTGTCGTCGTGGGCGTTTTATAAACAGAGGTACCCAGGCGCTTGTTCTTGTCAATGTTGAAAGATCACACGCGGTTCAAATTATTCCTTCCCCCCCTCCTAGTCATGCTATGCAGTTGCCCCTGACAATTATAAATTATAAACGAGTACGCCTCTTAATTCTGGTTATTTAAGTGTGGGTACGAGCGTTTATATTATAAGAATCAATGGATAATAATACAAAAATATTCAATTACCACGTTGAGCCATTCTTTACTAACTTGAAGGGCTTACCTCGCCTAGTTTAAATATATATAAAATTGTTTTTGGCACGATAAGTTCATTCGAGAAATAATGAAAATAAATAAGAAGAAAATATTGCGGTACAAAATCGTATTTACTACTTTAACTTACTCAATATAATGATGTTACATGTAGTTTGTTTAAGACATTATTAGATAACATAACATTGATTCGAGACGACACTAACAAAGGAAAGGCTGCGACGTACATTTTTTAACGTATCTTTTTCATATAAAGCAGGCATTTCGAGAAGATACAAATAAGCATGACGTAACGATAATGACAGTTACGATACCCGCTACAGTTTTAGTAAAAAAAAAATATGATTAATGAACATTTTAAATGTAGGGTAATATAAAATGACTTCAGCACTAACTGAATATGGTATGGACGGTGATGTAACAGCGTAAAGAAATAGATGAATGAAGTTTAAAAACACTTGCGATGCACTATGGCAGGCCCAGACTCGTCGTACTCCTGCTTAGATATCCACATCTGTTGGAAGGTAGACAGCGACGCCAAGATAGAGCCGCCGATCCACACCGAGTACTTGCGCTCCGGCGGGGCGATGATCTTGATCTTAATAGTGGAAGGAGCGAGAGCCGTGATCTCCTTCTGCATTCTGTCGGCGATACCGGGGTACATGGTGGTGCCCCCGGACAGAACGGAGTTCGCGTACAGATCCTTTCGAATGTCCACGTCGCACTTCATTATGGAGTTGTAGACCGTCTCGTGAATACCGCACGACTCCATGCCGAGGAACGACGGCTGGAACAGAGCTTCCGGACATCTAAACCTCTCGTTGCCTATCGTGATGACTTGCCCGTCGGGAAGTTCATAAGACTTTTCCAGCGACGTAGATGAAGCTGCGGTTTGCATTTCCTGCTCGAAATCGAGCGCGACGTAGCAAAGTTTCTCCTTTATGTCGCGTACTATTTCCCTCTCTGCCGTGGTCGTGAACGAGTATCCTCTCTCCGTCAAGATCTTCATCAGATAATCTGTGAGATCGCGGCCGGCGAGGTCGAGGCGAAGGATCGCGTGCGGGAGAGCGTACCCTTCATAGATGGGCACGGTGTGAGACACGCCGTCCCCGGAGTCCAGCACTATCCCCGTGGTCCGGCCCGACGCGTACAGAGACAGCACCGCTTGAATCGCCACGTACATCGCCGGACAGTTGAAGGTCTCGAACATGATTTGGGTCATCTTTTCCCTGTTCGCCTTCGGATTTAACGGAGCTTCGGTCAGCAAAATCGGATGCTCCTCGGGTGCGACGCGCAGCTCATTGTAGAAGGTGTGGTGCCAGATTTTCTCCATATCGTCCCAGTTAGTGATGATTCCGTGTTCGATGGGATACTTGAGGGTGAGGATACCTCTCTTACTTTGCGCCTCGTCGCCGACGTAAGAATCCTTCTGTCCCATGCCGACCATGACGCCCTGGTGGCGCGGTCTGCCCACGATGGAGGGGAACACGGCCCGCGGGGCGTCGTCCCCGGCGAAGCCCGCCTTGCACATGCCGGAGCCGTTGTCCACCACCAGCGCACCCGCGTCGTCGTCGCACATGTTGCCTTTAGCTTATTTTCTTAAATTTAAAATTCGAGTGCACCTTAGATTTCTAAGATTGCGTAAGGTAGTAACTCGATGTATTTAAAGCTCACTTTAAATTTGAAACAACAGATAAAAGAATGTGCAGAGGAGAGACTGTACTTAACTAGGAAGTGACTTCGTTTAGATAGAACACTAATAAATATCAGAAGCAAGAGAGTCAAAGGAAGATGTCGTGGAGGCAGCGTGGAGACTGGCGGTCGGGGAGAGGGCAGCCACGTTATATAGTGCGGCGGAGCGACCAGCGCCTGCCATTTAAGCACATCGCCCGGGCGCCGGCAAACGCCGCTCGGAAAATAGATTAGCATTATTGTCCGAGTGCAATATATTAGCTCGGTGCCGATTATTGTCTTAAAATATGTCTGCAGATGACGCGGATAAATTAGAACGCGCGATCGATAAATATAGACAAGAGCTGAATTATTGCTGGACATTGGACACGTTCAGCGGTAATAGAATGTTCTTTATAGTGATACAGACACTATGAGTAAAATTAAATCGTTAAACATTTATTATAACTTTTATTAAACAATGTTATGTTATAATTTTCGACTATGTCCAAGACTAAGTGAGCTCAGCAAAAACGTCAATTACCCGGTTACACATCACTCAAAGCGACCCGCATGTCCCCGGCGGCCGGGCCGGTTGACCCGCGTCTCCCCGGTATAATCTGTTCCGGGATCGCAATATCAAAGTTATTGTTCAGTCCGGTGAGTGCTGTCCTTGACCATTTTTCAGAGAATTTAATGTAAAATAACCGAACAGCTAATAATGAGATTTGTGCTTCTTTGGGAAATACTTTAAAATTAGCAGCTAAATTCAGTAAAATTATTAACTGTGTCTTTGGCTTTCGACTTAAGTTGTATTTGTGTATGAAAAACTGTATTTTTTTAAATATTCTGGTTTCTTATCACCAATTAGGTATAATTTTTCGTTAAATTAGGTTACGCTGTGTGTTCGTCGCGTTGTTCACTTCTTATAAAATGTAAAAAATTAATCCTTAAATAAAAGTTATAAATAGATACTAAAAAATATCAAAAGTGGCTTCAAATTAAACTTGACACAATAAATAAATTGTTAACATTTCATAAGTTATTTGACACAGTCTAGTATAAGCCGCCATGAGCCGATAAGAGTGTTATATTATGTGACACGTTGAGCCAGGGCTACGACTGATGGGCTACGAGGGCTACGAGATCGCGGCGTCAATCACCAGTAGAGCCCTCACGCGTAGCGGGCCACGTGACCGGGGTGCTACGAGCTCGCTACGACCGCTACGACCCTTTACATTACACAATGAATACCCAATAAGCTGTATTGACCACGATTTGATATTACGATACAAATAGCAAGCTTAATGTATAATGCATTCTTTGCCAGCCGCCTGTATCGATCTAACGTTTAAAAGCCATTTATAAAATAGATGTAGCTACAATTCTACACTCTAATAGTGAAACTGTCGTCGATTGCGATCGTAACAAACCGTTTTATTCCTAGAATTTCCTTTCAAAAGGCACACTTACTGCAATGGTTTGAGGTTTCAACACGAACGAGACACGTTTAGTTCATTAGGAAAGTAATTGCATTCTTCGTTTAATTGGATAGCGCGTTCTTTTTGCTTTGAGTCTCCATCCACAGAAAAATCTAGAATACATCGGACCGGTAATTAAAACATGTATGTTTTTGTTTTTAACATTTTTTGGTGTATATCAAATGTCCTAATTCTGTTTTTTATCAGTCTCGTTAATAACTAGTTCAATGGCAATCAAAAGTTCACTAACTAGTTCTTAGTTAAGAAGTTAGAAGTTAATATTTTGATTGCCTCCCCACTTCTCTATAACGTAACAAAGCACTTTGACAGAATCAGTGAATTGAATATTGGTATTGTTGGGCGGAGAATTAGGCATATACTAGTATAGAAATAAGTAGTACCTACAGATAGTTCTAAAAGTTTCAGCTTTCCTACAACAAATGCAGGCAGTCATAGAAGTCATTACTTAGGAAAATTAAACGAGCGGGTAAGAAGAAACTAAGTCTTATAAAATAGAATTGTTTTGGTCGCCAAGCTTATGCGATGGTTTTGTTTTTATAACAGTAAGGAAACTAACAAAAGAAAACAGTTTATTGTTGACTTTATAAATGTATGCGGAAGATGGTACAGTAGTACTTTACAATGTTGTTAAAATAAGTGAGTGGTAGATCCAAACAGACAGGTACTTTCACAATTGAATAAGAATTAAGTTACCTTCAAACAACGTAAAAGTTTAACACAGGTTGACTTTTATTACGTTATGAATCCAGCCACATCTAAGGTTATACCTACCTAACGTTTTGTCCAATAACTTACAAGGTTTAATAACGAAAGATCGGATTTCTATCATGTTATTGAAACTAAACCCCAGACTTACCTTTGCGTCCCTCCAGAAAAAAAACTATCCACGTATATAGTTCGGGTGCTCCAATAATTATCTAAATGGAAGCCCCGAGACTGAACGACTCCTTCGCATTCGAGACGTGAAATGTCTTACGTCTTTGAAGTTGTGATCATATTTGTTATTTTGTAAATGCACGAGTAATAGTAACTACTACATGCCTGATAGAAACAGTCTCATAACTTATGCATATGGTGTTACGGACGCAGACGATACTAACGTATACATTACAGCCTTATAAGTTTCAGATAAAAACAAAAAACGAATCCACTACTGTTTAAGATTGAATTCGTGAGACAAAATGTTCATTTAAATGTTAATCAAATTTAGATTTAATCAAAATCACATAAAAAATAATGTGACCTATAGGCTAACGAACTAAAGCAATACATCTAACCCATTCGAGAAAAATATTTTGAGGATTACAAATCCAGTGACGTTTTATGCTGAAGAGCGTGCCAAAAAAAAGAAAACACATACATACACTTAAAAACCATCACCCGTCTTCTGAAGCAGTCAGGTAAAAGGACCACGATATTGCTCAAAGTTCAATTAACATTAGGTATATTACAAAGTGACGTTCAATGTAGATACTCGCGACTCACCGAACCGCCAGGAGCAGGAGCTCACACGTGAAGTGTTAATCAAGTAAATGACGGCGCTCCGTCCCTCGATACCTGTCCTATACTATCTTGAGGTTAACTAACCATATTGTAATCCTGGGCCCCTGATTAAACTAGGAGCTTGGATAAACTTGAAGTTCATCGTCGCGCCGTTCACAAACCCTCTCTGTATACACACCCGCAGTATAGAGTGATATTGAGAAACTTGTGAACTCATGTAAGCGCGTTCCACTCCACATATAGAAATAGACCGTGTGTAGATCGTATTATTTTATAAGTTACAAATATAAAAAAGTTTAATGTCTAAACCACGAAACATCAAGGTAACACAAACTTAATAAACCTCGTGACATGTCTGTGTGTGTCACGGAGTATTGTCACGTTGTCACGCTGTCATCGCGTCACGTCCGCTGAACACGTCGCAGCGGCTCCTGGGACGCCGCTCGGAAACTTTTCTGTTTCTCTTCTTGGAGCTTTCAAAATTGCTTTATAGATGGATTGGGACACAAACAAATCCTTCAAAATATATTTTGTACTTTACTTATTGAAATGAAGCGATAATTTGACAGCTGAGCGCTCTGGCAGGTACTGTCGAAGTCGATTTTACGTTTACAACCTGATGGAATGATCTATCGAAGGCTTGAGATTGAGTGTCAGCTAACGAGGCAATATAGAGATACGACTAGAGAGAAAATGTATTACATATTATTTTTAACATCGACAAATGAATGATTGATACTCAGTCACACACGTGACACACTGTCTTCAGTTTAAGAAAATCAGTTACGTTCGAATTTTAACCACCTGGATGTTTATTATAAAAAGTCAATTAAAGTTCAATAACTACGAAACTTTGCATAAAAAAAAGAAAACAATACCGTTTGTCGATACGTGGGCAGCGGGTACGTATTTTAAGAACTGCAACCTTGCTGTCTTTGACTGGTGTTTAGGAATTTTTAATTTACTTTATAATAGGGAAATAACTTACAAGTTGCAGCGACTTGGAAAGCAATTTGCCGTCCGAGCGAGTGTCCGCCGCCGGACAGCGCAGTCAATATAAACAACGAGGTGTTTGGGCACTCGACAACGTTAAATCCCGTAACGACGCCGCCGTTCCCTGATTGATCAAAGTAATTTACATTCGAACACTTTGAGAATATCGTTATGGGAAAATAGATAATTGAAAAACCCTTCAGTGTAAAGACGCCGCGCGACCTGTAAAATAAATATTAAACGACTCACTTACTTTTTAATAAATAAATTGGTTTCGAACTAAATATTGACAATACGGCGCCGTCCCCGCCGCTCGCCGCCGCGCCGGGCCGCAGCGCAATAAATTAAATGTTGTGGCGGACTTTAGAATTTGTTCGACTGTTACCGAGAGATTTAATTTCTGGATGGCACGTTAAGAAACGATTTTAATAAATAATTTGAACTTATTGCCAGACCCTTGTAGAGTACGACTTTCTATTGGTAATGGTCTTTAAACATTATCTTCGCACACTACTGTTTTGCCGCCCTGCCGCGCTCTAGACGCCGAAAACATAAAAAGCTTCAGCTTACTACTGCAAAAACTAACAGCTACTCTGTCCTAAGTGTATTCTTGCCTTTATAATAATGAAGCAGTTTGACGCCGTGTATCCATGTTTTATTTCGTATGAAGATTAGATAACTTACGATTTCCCCGGAGATTTTCCAAGAAATTATAATGTCAAAACCCACGTCTCATATTTTCAAACAGATTCGTAGATAGGCAGAGTAGGTAAAAAACATATTTGTTTTCAAAGGTGTCTTCATAATAATACTATCAGTATATTATATTACATTTAGATTTTCCAACCATATAGTTGCAAATGTATACATAGTCAGTCATCGTCAAAGTAGTGCACAATCTTGCTGTAAATAATGCCCAGGCATCGTTATTTTGTCAATGTCTGAGCGAGAGGAGGGCCCGCCGGCCAGCTACAACGCTACAAATTTAATATCGGAGAATAGATATAAAAGAAGATTTCCATCGCTGGAGGACAGAACAGTCGTATTTGTTCGTAAGAAAAAACAAACAAAATTTCGTCTAAGTTTAATTTGGGCAACATGTCCAATGGAAGGCCATTAGATTCAATTAGAGATAGTGTCGTGACGCGACCCTCGTCAGCGGCGGCGGCGGCGCGGGAACAATGTCGGTGCTCGGAATTAAGTATTTTATGCCTTTCATTTATTCTCCGAGACTACACTATGTCAGAGACTAACAAAGTCTAAAGGCAAAGTTAAATCAAGCACTTTGCGGACATCGGATATATGAGTGTAATCTGCTGCTCCATAAGCGATAAAATCGACTCTCCAATATAGGCGGATGGAAGGGAGACTGTCAGCACGAGACTGCACATTGGCTAAGACACCGAAGAACAGTCGGAGAACCTCGGCGCTCCCGCGCCCGTAACGACTAGCTCGTCGTAAGATTTCTCGATCGTGCACGTTATTCTACATTAAACAAACAATCTTACGAAAACTTGGAGGAACAGAATTAAAACAAACTCTCTACGAAACTAAACTAAACTTTTGTTTATTGAAATATTTATACACAAAAGATTTTATTGGTTTCATTTTTATTATTTCTGAGGAAGAAGTTGCCGAGAACACATGAAACCAAGGAAATCCATTAAAGATTGTAAAAGTTAACTCGTTAAACTGTGTGCGGAGTCACGCCGCCGCCGCCGCCGCACTCCACCAGAGCCAAGTTCTCTACATAAACCCACAATATTTGACATCATAACACTTTGTTTATCGTCACTAACATATTTGGGGTAATAATCTAAAAAAAACACATTTTAGTGTTGGTTTTCCTTTTATAGAATAAACAATAGGTAGTCTTACAGCGTTTTGTGAAGTACCTAGTGGTCGGTCCCAAATTTGTTGCTACACTTGACGACGTTTTAAAGTAAAATTTTTCGCCAAATAAAGTAGTAAATCAGTATCATTGGCTCATCCGTAGAGACTGACGGGGCCCGGGGCGCCGGGGCAGGCCCGGTGTACTCCGTGAGCCGTGAAAAGCGATTAGCGAGCGTGTACCGTATGTGACGTCACAATACGGCCGCTGTTCCTCCGCCACACCCGAGACAGTTTTCCCTCGAACGAGTATGTTCATAATTGAAATAGAATGTGATATTTCACGCATGGCCTCACGTCTCGCTCGGCTGCTTTCGTGGAGTTAAAACAATAGGTTCCCTAATACGGTTAGCGACGTTTAGTTTATTATCGTCAAATGAAGCCTTATTGTATTTTATCCGTGTTTTATTCATAACTAGACCAGGTGTTAAACATGGGTCATAAATCATATTCGTTCTCGGGAAGAAGAAGAATACTAAATAGCATCATCGAGGCACTGCCAGGAAAGAAGAAATACTGTGATACATATTCTTCCTACCCTAGCCGAGAACTGAACCCGCAGCCTTTCAGGAATGCACTGCCAACAAGTCTATGAGGTTGTTAAATTCAATCCTCTTTCAGAATCAGGCCACATGGCATTAAATATCGATCGCGGGCATCGTTTGAGAAACATATCGTTTCCATTTGACTTTTAATAAGATCTCCAATGTGAAGCATATGCGTCTCCGCCATCAATATTACATTAGATCTGTTCGGGATCA
>LGAG01001751.1:113895-125066 GCA_001278395.1 Lerema accius
ACCCGTCGCCCTTGCGCATGTACTGCTCGCGCATCGCGCTGAACTCCTCCTGCCCCGCCGTGTCCAGCACTGCGCAACATACCACATACGTTGACATTTTTAAATAAACATCTCTAAACCAAAATTTAAAAATGTAATATTAATCAAGTGTACATAATATTTGAGAAAATAAAAAAAAAGTCAATAACGAATCCTATGAGAACAGATGAAGTTAAGTTTAAATATCTTAGTAAGTTGGAAGATAAAAGATAGCCATACCATCCAGGATACACCACTGGCCATCAACCTCGATGTGTTGTATGTAGGAGTCTTCGATGGTGGGGTCATAGTCGGTGACAAACAGCTTCTGGAAGAACTGGATGGTGATGGCGCTCTTGCCGACGCCGCCGTCGCCGACCACCACCAGCTTCACCTGGAATGTAGTGGATACATCTGTCAACTACATGCAAAAGTTTTATTATACTTATAAGAGATTCTGCTATGCTTGAACAATCAACAATAAAATACAAGCAGTATGCTTACAACTCCCTTTTACTGATAATTATCAGTTCAATTATTATGTTTAATCATCAACATTTCATTTTAATCTATTTCTTTATAATAAAATTATAAAACATATTGATGTTCACTTCAAACTATTATTATTACAGCGACTATACATTAAATAGGATGCTAATACAATCACAATAGTACTTGTCATATCTATTGTAAGGATACAAAATACAATAGTATCATTTTTACATATTTGCCGCCAAGTGTGTCTATGTAGGTCAGCACAGAGAGGTTTCAACTCATATGGACCTTACTATGAGAGAGTTAATGTAATAAATGAAATGCAATCTGTGTCAGCATGAGTAGTAACCATCGTGTGACCTACATGACTGGGGCCATAAACCAGGCTAGGGGTCTGCGCTCAATTACACTAAGTGGCAAATCATTTTATAGGTGCTGTGGAGCATCACTGATAGTGTGGCCTACATTGCTTAAATTTCACAGTAACCATACACATTATTGAGCTCAAGGCTATGATAAAAGGTATTGTTTGTACATCTAAAAATAAACTGTAAAATATTATCTGTTTTAAACATCTTACGGATATTTGGAATATAATGCAATTAAAAGTGAACATTTTACTTTTCATAACACATTATCTCAACAGGATCTGGGATATGAAAGATCTGTGACAGCAGGTGTTATGGCAGAGGAGTGCAAAGGAGCAAAATGCTCTTATCTATGTATTATTTTATTGTAAAGTTGGCTAATTCAAATTAAGATAGACAAGTTGCTGGTGCAGAAATATGTTAAACAAATATAACATACACTTTCACAATGTCTGAACATGGCTCCGTTCTAAGTGGAAATATGCGTCAGCACTGAAAACAATACTCACAACAATTATCACTAACATCACTAGTATAACAGTTTAAAAGGAAGGAAGTCTGAACCTAAATAGAGTATTAAGCATATGATAATTGTTAACAATGATTAAATCTATGTAAACAGTACTTTTACCTGTTATACAAATGTATGGTGACTGTTTGTCATCTAAAATGATTATATTTTTTTTGGAATATGTAGCCATCCCATCAAGCAAATATGTTTAAATGCACCTGAACACAAGGTGCCTTAAAAATCAGTACATCAGATAATAATAGTAATATAAAATTGATAAACCAAAAAGGCACACAATTACTATTATATACCAAACTATTAAATCCCATTAAGAACCACAATAATTATGTGCATTACCATTATGATTATTCAATTTAAATACCTAATTTTATATTTTTTATTAATTATCTACAGGTTTTATTGTTGCTTCTAAAATTTATAAATCATTTTCATTTGTTCCTCAGATCAAATACACAATAAAAGGTATACTCACAGTTGGCAAATTTTCACTGGGTGGTCCCGGGCGGGTCATCGTCAGGCGATGGCGTCTCACAAGACGACTCGGAGTCGGAGCGCGCGCCGCTCATCCACAATAATTATCTACAACATGACACAGGGAACATCAACAACAGTTCGCGGTCGTCAGCGTCACCGGTAGCGGTGCTCGGCGGATGGTGGGGCGTGGGACGACGATACGCGACTGTATCTACTACTAGTAGTAAACGGAGTCAAAACCTCACCTCATGGCTCCTGTAGTGTATAGTGCGCGGACGGATTTTATCATACACGGTAACATACAATGCGCTGTGGACGGAACGATTGCAATTTTCGAGTTTTTCAAGTGGTAATTCGAATAACATTAATAATAAAATGACAGTGAATGGTTTCTTTTAAGAGATTTTGCGTTTTTTTTTTCAATATGACAGTGATTGTGACAACTGATGGGATGACATTTGAAATGTCAGAAATGGGTGACACTTCAAATGACACCGACATGACTACAAAGACAATAAGCAAAAATGACACAGGTAAGTAAGCCAACGACAAAACTATCGTCGAGGGGTACCGTACACTTATAAATCCACACAGAGTGAGACCCATTCTCGCTTAATGTCTTTTGCTTATTGTCTAATTTTATAAATTTTAAATTAAAATTCCCATGGTGATACTTATGAAACAAGCTCGCAACCTCTTATTTACAACGTTAATTCATTCTCCTACTCAAATCTAGCCGATTCCTCCGCGATTTTCTGCGCTCTATGGCTATTAGATTTTAAATTATCGTTAGTTGCTGTGCAACTTACCACTTACCCATTGTACACCACCCCCACGTCTGTACTATACACGTGTAACCGCGATGGTGGTCTTCAATGATAATTATTGAGAAATTACCTATTATCACTTTTTTTACAAAACATTAATAAATCGATTATCCAAAGTATAATGTAGCTATTATGTATAACCAATTTAATAATTAAGCTTATTTTATGTCAATAAATACTGCAAACACTCAACAAAGTTAAAAATTTAATTTCAATGTACAGTGTCCGTCACTATATTAATAGCAGACAAAGAGGCAACTCCGCGAGCCCACTGTACACTGTTACATCCACGTCGCGATCTGATAAATAAAAATTCATTCATTCACGACAGAATGCATCCAATTCTCTCATTTGATTGCCTCACATCAAACAAATCGCGTAACATCTGTGTTTCACTATAGTACCTACAGTCTGTCTGTTCAAACCTATCTATTTCAACGTTATACAGTTATCGATGACCAGTGGATAACCACGATCTGTCCAGCTCCGTACTTTTTTCCAAGTACCTAGTGGTATTACAGGCCCCATTCATCCTTTAGCAACTACCCTGAAAAATGAGGGTAGGAAGAAGGCCGCCACGCCAATTTCACATTTAGGACGAATTGGTGGACATTAGACGAAATACGTCGAGTTTTTGAGAAATCATGTTAAACATACATAACCAAACAGGTTAAAACCCTATCATAGCGCACAATTACATTGAGATTAAGACAATAATGCTGATGATAAATGATGACAATCTGGTTTCCAATATTAACTTGTGCGTATATTATGTAGGTACTCCCACGATTACGTGGGTATTCTTTAGAATTTCTCACGTATTTGGTAGCCAATATCTAGAGCGTATTCATTCGAAGAGGCTAAATAGGTCAGCGGCTGAATGGTGCGTGTCGCCTCCACATTCACGTACAAAAAGCACCTTCGACACGACCGTCGGCGCCCCAGCTTATGGATTTTTACACCCTCCATGTAAATACCGGATTTGTATTGTTAGCAAAACCGTAAATGAACTGAGAACCGTGTACGTAAGCAAGCAGCAAAAAATCTTGTTACTAATGTAAATTAAAATTAAAATATTGTTTACGATGGAAATATGTATGTAGAGTCAAAGAAATTGAACAATAAAAGTTTATACACGAATCACTATGAAAATAGTCACATTTATTTCTATAGGTATGTAGATTTAACACTTGACCGAAATGGATTTTAAAAATTCAAGCTGTAATAAACAAACACGCGAAAAATATAAAGGGGTAGCGTCTGCGCTGCGCTCGTCAGATATTCTATATCTTCGCACCTGGTGTCAGGAAGACCCTCTTTGGCCATAAATTGTTGATCCCTGGGGCCGAGTGTAGACGCGACAGGCCGGCAGGTACTAACGGCGCCAGGACTATAAATCTACCGAACCACCGCTCGAGCAACCATAAATTAGGACCACTTATCTTGTTCTGGTTTTTTTCCTGTCGACCTGATCTCGGGGAGCCGGTGGACGGAAAAATATGCTTGCAACCAATCTTATAAACATAAGTAAATACATATGTAGGTATCACATAAGTATTAACAAGTAGGTAGGTACATTATGTTCATAAATTTAACCAGTTACAAAGTAATAGTCACAAACAATTCCAAACGCCGTAATAGGTACAAACTACTTACATAAAAAGCTAAATGTAATTTAAATCGCCTGATACTCCCTAAACTCTTTTACTAGAGCTAAGAGACGTTCACTAGATTTCGGAAATACTGGCCATCATACTTTTAACAATGTAACCGTTTTAAATGTAGGTAACTTGTTAAAATATACTATTATTCAACATAATTATTTATTAAAAATAAAAGCTTTTAATCACACGATGCACCAATGATATGATACAAAAATAAGAATTGTCCTACTCTATAAGATTTGATTAAAGCCTTCTTGGTATTCGAAAATTGATGCAGACGATCCAGTTTACAATCGTTTCCATGGGAACAAAAATCAAGATGGCCATGTTTCCCGCGCTGTCACCGCCTTCCCGCCCCTTCGATTAGGGTGCATTTTGAAATCACTTTCATTGTTCCTGCAGATTTAAAGTGTAAAATTATTTTACTACAAACAATTATTCATAGTTATACATATATAATGAATTGTACTACTTATGTAACAATCTTTATAGCTCTGAAATAAAAAAGGGAAAATAATGTTTAAAAACAATGTTTAATTGACCATGTTTGATTGAATATTAAAATGACAAAAAATGGGTTTAAGTAATATTTTATTAATAGATGAACTATGCACTATGAATAATGCACTTATGAAAAAATAAAAGAATACCGAATGTTATCTTGGGCAGAGGACAAATACGCCT
Organism: Lerema accius; assembly: GCA_001278395.1. Taxonomy (NCBI): domain Eukaryota; kingdom Metazoa; phylum Arthropoda; class Insecta; order Lepidoptera; family Hesperiidae; genus Lerema; species Lerema accius. The sequence continues at coordinate 118,958 of LGAG01001751.1, forward strand.
ACTACAGATCGCCGACATCACATCTAATAAAAACATTATGTAACTTGGCGCAATTCGGCAACGGGCAACCATCCGACCTCTTTTAAGAACGTTAGCCTTTGTCAGTGGGGATGGTTAATCTTTTAATTTATGATACCGATATACAGACATACCCTAAATCATAAATCATTTACGATGAAGCTTTTTTGGGGTAAGGCGTACATTAGTACGATTTTTAAAGGAATCACCAGATCAAGCACCAATAAGCTGAAATAGTCCAAATTTTTTATATTTACTTGTAACTATCGTCCTTAATAAAGTTTCCACGCAAACTCATGAGTACGTGGTGTTCCTGTGATACCTACGCAATCTCTGTATTTCGGAACGTAAGACAAAATCTAGCGCGAGCGAAGCCTGAACTCAGAGGGAGCTGAGTTGAGCGTAGTTCAATTCGCGTTCGCCCCGTCGCCGTCAGTAGCTCGCCAGACATCGACGCGAACGTTGTGTTGCGTGGAAACGCGATCAGTTCATTGCTCCCCCATCACAAAAACAATATAGTCCGGTTAGATTCTCTTAAATATTTCATTGCTTTCGTTTTAATGACAGAAACGTTAAAGGTTCTCGTATTTCCAATTAATTGTGCTCGTAAGGAATTCTGATCGGTTAATGTGACCAGGATGCTGAGGGGCCGGTAAGCTGGTGTTATTTCTTTCTGTTTAGTGATAATGCCTCTTGTATCGGTAATGGTGCACAGCCCAAACGCGTGCCGGGATTTGTTCGCCAATAATAGATAATTGGTCGATCAACGAACGCAGGGGGTTGTGCGAGTACTTTATTAATATTGTTGTGCTATCCTAAGATAAAGTAAAGCCGCTGCGCAAATTGTGACTAAACAGTATGTAGATTATGTAAAATTTTGTGTAACGTATACAGTATATTAAGAAATTGTATAGAATCTATCGGTTTATAACTACTACATATACCATTCAGATGATCCTCTGTATATTTATTGGTTACTTACAAAAACATCGTTTGAAATCTCTCGATTGTACACTTAAAACTCGAAACCTATCCGATGTTTAATACCGGGCGAAAATGGATCTCCTTAGGAAGATAAATTCGCTAAAAAGTAGGCGACAGGGTCACCAAATGCATACGTAGAATATTTAATATGCAGTATTGTAAAGTTGGCGCCCAACGTGAGTTCAGTTGATCGCGTGCCAGAGTTCGGTTGCACTTTCTTTATATTAATTACTGCCTATTGTGTAATGCTTAAGTTGTTGTTACTTAAGTGTAGCTATTAATTATAGAAACGTACATATCTGTGATACAGTTTTCACAATAGACTTAGAATTATTTAAAAGAAAACTCACGATGTGTTCGTTTGATGATAGCGTATTTATTTGTATGTATTTTTGTTAATACTTATTTACCAACAGCTTTGACAAGAATTCGTTTATATAATACTGCTGAATTTAACATAATAAATAAACTTGATAAAGCTAGACGAAATCTAGTTAAGTAAGCTGTAGAATCCTTACAGCATATATTGCGGTGAAATTATTCTGTCAGAAACGATAATCCCTTAAGCGTTAACAACAAGTCAGTAATTAATAGAATATAAACTGATAAATTACGGATTTAGGAAAACTGGCGCCCGACGTGGGGCCAGCTAACAAGATTAAGTTGATCGCATCTTTCATCGTATCAACGTTGTACTGACATCCTTGATTTCACCTTTACATATTATGGAAATGTCATTGTCACCGAAACACATGTAGGTACATAATCTGTCTTTAAGTTTTGTTTACGTAATATCGAAATACCTATTGGTATTTCTTACTAGCTTTACCTGCGGAAGAGTAGTTTAAACAAAATGTATTGGATTAATCTCAATGGAAGATATTATAGGTATTCCAGGACAAAGTTTTTTTTAAGTGCCATATTTCATTCCAATGCATTCAACCATTGTTATCTGATTTATATATCCACAAACACATAGTGGCGCTATTATCCCAAAGAAAATTACAATCGGGATAAAATATTTGCGATGCGAACTAAAACAATGCCTTTTTACACAAAGTTTGGTGCACCGACCAACGTTGTTGTCATTAAAATGTCCAATACTGACGTATCGCTGTCGCACATGTGAACAGACATACTAAATAATAATTGAAATATGGTAAACCGAGCCTGGCGGACCGATAATTCGGATTTATTGAACATGAGCACGGGTCACTGGTTCGCCGCGTCACATGGAGGCTCTGTGTGCCGCCTACGAATTCATAAATGAGATCATTTCTCAACGCATGACTGACTTTATGTTTCGTCCTGGATTATGAAACGACCTTAAATAAATATAGGCTTACAGATATAGGCTACGTGTAATAAAAAAAGACGTACAGTCAGCTGTATTTAAAAGATTAGCATTCTACGGTATAGCATCGCCTGCTTGTGGTACACTTGCTGCACAAGGAACGAACCCTTGGCGGCAAGCACCTCTTGCTGGACGTCAATCGGTGCTGTACTACTGAATTTATTCCCTAATTTCAGGAATGGTGGTACACGTACCAATTCACTTAACCTCTAATTTAGTTGCCTTCGAAAGCACATATGTACAATGTTGAGATCGAACGTTTATAATTACTGAATTAGTGATGTTGGCAGACTGTTGTGAAGGAATAAACACGACCCACGGAGAACGCATTAACACCATAGTTAGATTTATCTATACACTGAGGTAGAGTGAGAGAGTATCGTGCCGACATGTTAATATAGCCTGGAGACTGAAATGGTACGCGTCATTTGTAAATGCCACGCGCAACACTCCAAACACAAGACTGCAGGAAAGTAGTTGCGTCGCGGTAAGTGTTGCACCTGCCGTACGCATATGTCTGATATGATAAATATCTAGACACTAGGAATTGAGTATGAATCAGATACTGATAAAATAATAACGGATTTCATGATAACGATGAAAATGTTATCATGTTATTATTTTTATTAGATTTTGTAATGTAATTTAACTTACATTATTAAAATAAGACTTTTGTTAAGTTAAGTATTAATTCGTTAGACGAATTAAATGATTTTTCTTTGGCTTTATCCCGTAGCTGGTTGTAACGCGGTAATTATTGAACGTTACATTTATTTTTCCTGGCAGAGCAGCATGCAGCCTCCCTAGTTAGTATAATAAAGTCTCGCAGTCGGCCCGCGCCGCCCGGCCGAGCTCCCGACGAGGCTCGCTTCTACAAATGGTTAATTAACGAGGCAAGTCGCGCATGTCCCACATCTTTTTAGTTCTCTCTTTGTGGGTCTTTACTTAACTTTTTTTACAATAAATTTAAGGAAAAAAAATGCTTTAACGTTAGGACCAAAGAGCAAGTTAGTTAAATTTCAGCGCTTTGTATTATTTATTGCATTTCAATCTGTTAACGTCAGTACATACAAAATTATTTGTTCCCAGAAGCTTATCATTACACAGAGAGGAGCACAAAAGTACTTCACAAAAGATATAATTTAGGTTCGCAGTCAACCCTTCTTTAACGAATGTTCCGCTATCTGTATCGTGTCGCGCTCTGTGAATGAAGATCCCGATAATATCCAATCGAGAGTCCCGGGGGCTCGCTCGTGACAAATATGCCCCCTCCCCCCACACTACCCACACCCTAGTTGGGGTTATGTCTCTATTAATAAGGATAAGTTAGAAATAATTTATCAGTAGAACAGCTAAGAATATTGGCTTCAATCTTATGTGGCGCGTTTGATAGGCTGTAGGGTTACGAACGTGTCTTATCTGCACGACATCTCGGCTTTCTGCTAGATCACTGTGACCTACGTTTATAATGATCGTTGCCTACTGTAAAAACCTATGTACCTAGTGTTGCATTCTAGGAATTTAAACCTTCTAGGCTATTCAATAATTTTTCTACTATAACTGGTTTTTAACTGGTTTTGTACTAGGAAATATTTATAACTTGCTTCGATGAAGCAAGACATCTTAAAAAAAAGATCCACACATAAAATTTCCCCAAAATTTTTTTAAGGTTCACCAATTTAGGCTTTACCAAAGTAGCTCACTATGCCAGTCGTATTCACATGGTAAGAGGATGTGAATTACAATAATCAATTTCAAACTTGTTATCCGTAAGAAAAAATAACGATATTTGGTTCCATGAATGAGGGACTCGATAATTTGTAATCGGTTGTGTTCCGGGGGGACTCCCCGACTCCGCCCGCCGCACACCTCTCCCGCGCTACTGTCTCCGCTACTAATCAATTGCCGACCGAGTTACGTAAAATGACTTAACAATCGACTAATTAATTGTTTAATCGTATGGTTTGTAGTATTTAAAAAGAGTTTCTTGTTATCAGTTGCAAAATTAACAAAGACATAATAGTAGCTATTGGTATTTCTAGTCACTCGTAAGTTTAATAAATGTACCGTGGTACAGTCAAACTGATTTTTAACAAATTTTTTACTTTTTAAAGAGCAAATGACCCTCAGCAGTACGTCACACAGCCTGAACAATGCCAGTGAAATACTCCGCGTAGCTTACTTCTCGTAGCCTTTGTCTCCGCTACGGTACTACGGCGAATGCCCGTGCTCGTAGCATTTGTAGCCGCACGCTACGTCGTAGCACGGCGTAGCTCCATTGTTATTCGAGATTTTAAAGGCAACCGCGACGACGGTTAAAAATTGTAGGGTTTTAATGAACTCGTTTCTAATTAGATTATATCCCTTATACTCGAAGTGAGGGTTCTTCGTCTAATAAATAAAACGCGCTCCGTAGGCGCCAAATTACTGCGTGCACCCTGGCTTGTCGACGTGACAGACAGACCGATACACTGTTGCATAACACAGGTCTGCTGGCGGCACCGCGCGAGGGTCGTTCACCCTCCACGCGAGGGCTGGGCACTCGCCGCGACCGACTGTCAACCTTAATCGCACCGAACACGGTTTTAAATTAAATATCAGTGTAACGCAGGCCGAGGGAGCCTCAATTAACTCGGAATCGGTAACTGAACTCTGATAACAGGTTGCGATGGGTTATTTTCCCATGCGTCGTATTTATGGTTTTCATTTTCAAAAAGGGAAATAACTCAAAATGTTTGGATGGCTGTGGACGCAGGTCGTTATGTTAAAAATACTCGGGGAATCTATAATTGCTTTCACTGCAAATTGTGGTATAACCTTGTAGTCATTAGGTTCACTTTAGATTCAGAACGTGACCATAAATAACATAAACATATGAATATTTATAACGTACGTACTGTGAGGCCGGTGAAGGTAGACACGCTTTCACACATAAAACTTGTTTCTGCAGGGAACGATGCAGACGCCGCTAATGTAAGGTATATTTTCGTAGTGATAATAAGTTGATAAAATGTTGATAAGTAATCTATTCCGGCCATGTCGCGTTGGTCGTGGAGAAGGCCAGACGTAAGCTAGTTACATGTCAGCGTAAAATTTGTGTATACCAAGCACACATGCCATAGCGGCATGGATATCAACTACAAACCTACTTAGTCCAATGTAAAATTTTAATTGATACCTAAGTTTTCAGATTGGACTTTACTTCTAAAGTTGTAAGAAGTAAAACTTTAAAATTTAAAACTCAATGTAAATTGTAAAAAACTGCTATTAGCACTTATTGTCAGACAATCTAATATTCAAATATAATAGCAGTCTTTCAACCCAGCTTGGTCGTTTACAACGTATCGCCACACCCCACCTGATGCCACGTCGTCAACGCTGGTCGTGTTGACATAAGGATAGTACAGGAGACAACGATGAGTTACGACACATCCACGCGCGGCGCCGCTGCCGGGGACCGGAGGGGCACAACAAAGTCCTGGCTAAATCCAATTTGCGCCCCCGGACGGCGCACCCGCGTCGCGACGCTCGGCGCCCCTCGACACCCGGCAGTATTGCATTTGAATTTTATATCGAACATCAAGACGAACAATGTTATGTCGGTAAATAATGCAGCTCTTCACGTTTACGACATCAAATAATGCGCGATTTCCGTATTTTGCATTTTTTGTACGTCATACAGAATGAATTTAATTATGCTTACGCAATAATGATAAACGGTAGTTTACTAGAGATGATCAAAGGCACTGGTAT
>LGAG01001776.1:3272-17912 GCA_001278395.1 Lerema accius
TGTCAAAAAAACCTTAATAATTGCGTAACGTCATACTTGAACACTCCCATACGAGTGTTTGTCACTGAACTTCTAAAAGGTTGTAGGTACTACTGATGTTAATTAAAAAAAATGAGGAATTTTAGATTGACCCGAGTATGGTTTCGAGCTACAATTGGACCCGGCAGGTGCTGATGTCGAGTAACTTCAAGCCAGCCAAACTATTAGAGTTATTGAAACACCGCCGCAGCAAAAGTTGCCCAATATGATGACCATTTACCTACTAATGGTATTATAACAATTGAAGGTCGGTAGTACCTGATGTGGTAAACTAAGGGATCGACGAAACTACAAGAAAGAATTTATTTATTTAACATTTATGCACACCGGAAAGAAAATACAGAGACAGTTTACAAAGATAATTAGATATATACATGGAAACTACTTATTTCGAATGGAAAACTCTTCCAGTAGCCCCGCAAAAGGAGAAGAATTTATTTGGGAATCAAACATAGTGCGCACGTGAAGTAACTTGAACAAAGAGAGCAGTTATAAAAGTAGTAGATTATATAACATAATAATATAACAATATATGAAACAGAAAGGCGTCTACCTGGTCTTCTAGTACAATAATAAGATAGTAATCGAACATCGTTAGGAACAGACGACAAAAAGCGACGCCTTATAAGTAGATTTTCTAAACAAAAGACAGGGTGAATGACGAAGTGAAATGCAAATATTGAACTAATTTGGTGAAGTCTTGTCTAAACTTAGCCTGTTTGGAGAGGTCCGCATATATCGTAACTTGGTTCTTGGTCATAAACCCACCCTCTGTTGTTTCGTCCATCTCAAACCTGTGAGGGTTAATTAACAGACCGAAAGATTTATTATTATTAGTATTACAGACTTGAGCAAGCAATACGTTGGTGACTACAACATTATTTCGTACCCGTTTGTTTGGACGTAAAAATCAATAGTACAACTGAAAGGATCGAATACATTTAAGGGCAAAGGATGGGTAAAATTTTAAGAATGAAATAAAAATAAAATCTCATTTTAATAATCATAAATGTGTCACCTAAATATAAAATTAATTAATAGGTTTTTTTATGTAACAATTTTTCGGGTAAGTGCACCTACCTACAATTTTTTGATGAAAAGAATACGAAATTAATGAATAGGCTTAGGCACAAGGATACAAAAGTGTTATAATACAACGCAAACTCATAAGAAAAAATCCTACCCTACACAACCAAAAGAACATCTACAAAAACTCGGTTCTTTATACTTTCTTTTATATTGTTTTTAATTAGCCAACAGTCTCGGGTAACGGTGAAAAATAACAAAAAATTTATTAGTCCCACATTATTCCTTTAATAGGAGTATTTGGAGATTAATGATGTCATACTTGGAACTTGTTGAAAAGTAGAGCAACTTAATCCACCATCTGTTGTCAAATTCGGCAGTTGTCAGTCAGGGGATGAGTTCTTGGAACTATAATAAGGTGATTGTACCTGTCGCGGACATATCAATGTAAGAAAACGTTGAAGTAAAAAATTCATGTTGTCGATAGAGCCTAAAATCTGTTTAAATATAAAAAAACGTAACTTGAAAAGTAAGGTACAGTTATTATATAACTTTTTATATCGAAAACTTGGATTTTTTTATGACAATTATGATTTCTTACGTCAATATTCAGACTACGTTTTAGTATTATGGCACCTAAAGGGGGGTTAAAAGTTCAAAGTGTTTTTTTTATTCCAAAGTAAGTAGACACGTAGACATGTAGACAAATAGATATTTGTCATAATTGTTGCCACGCTTAACTGCTCCTTCTTTCAAAGACCCGTTCGATTCCCGGTGAGATAAAAATTTGAATATAATAACTTCATTCACCAACATTACCTAGAATCCTATTAGGAATCAACGATTCTCAGCGTTATTTATTATTATTAATAAACACTGATGTCATGACTGGTGCAAGTACCTTAATATTTTAATAACCTGGAATTTAACTTCATCATAATATTGGAGTCAAGTGCATAGCAACAATTAATAATTTACGAGTAAGCATGCCTATTTATTGACTTTTTTATCGTTTTATATCTTAAGGACAATAGACTCAGTCAATATTGAATATTGAATATTGACTGACAGATGACAATGTTAACTTGTCAATTACTCTCTGTTAAAGGTACCTTCCATTGACGTATGTATGTATCAATATCGTATGTAAGTAGTAATAACAATAAACATAACAGTAAAACAATTTAAACTTTAACTATGCCTAATTTGAAACTCGTACGTACTCGTACGTGCCTGCATTACTCTTTTAAAGAGGTTCTAAGTTGAACCATTCACGCATTAATATTTAAATAATGGCTTTGCAAAACCCTAACGGTATTCTAAGCATTGTCCATTAAAAAAATAATCCGTTATTTTTTAAACTCAACGTCTTAAGAAATAGGGTTGTCACCCTTGCGTAAAACACATCCTGTCTTTGACTACAAACCAAGACGGCGCGTGCGCACCATATGGTTCACAATCTTTTAGAATCAAATTATAGCCTTTATTTCAAGCTATATAAGGTTCATAAAAAATATGGTGAAGTATTGTTTAAAATGGAAATTAGAGACTTCCGTTCGTGTGACCAGCACGAGAGTGACTTTTGTTGAATATTACGGGATAGTGACCATATAAATTGACCAGATGGGAATTGACAATGACACATCTGTTCATAGGTAGGTATAATAAAATTAAAAAATATTATTTTAAAAATATGATTTATTTTTTAATTATATCCTATGGTAGCGTTCAAGTATTAGTAACAATTTTTTTTTATTTAAGATTTTTGACCCCTCATCCCCCATGTTTACGTAATACTTGAACAGCCTCTATACACATGTTACGCAAAGACAGAGACACATAGAGTAGTCATTAATAAATAAGACACAATTAAACTATAAAAACAATAACATTATTAAAGCTTCAATAAGTATACAATAACAAATTAATAAATCACTCGTATGAAAGTGGAAATAATCATTATCCACAATGCAAATACAATTCAATTAAATTTACGATAGCAAGTACTTCTCTATTATTAAGAAACTGCAGCGATCTACCATATGTGATAAATAAATAATTATGATTTAAGTAAATAAAGATTTAATTACATTGTATTTCCGCAATGTATCACCTGATATCATAACGCATACAATCAAATCAAATAAAACTTGACAGTTAATTTTGTTATCCAAAAATAAAGTAAATATTTAATTTTAACATTTATTTTATTAATTAAACATTTTGAATAACTTTAATCGATGTCTTCACTTTGGTTTAATAAAAGTCCGTATTATTAAACATAGAATAGGTAGGTATAAACTGTCGGATTTTTGGTAGATTTTTGGTGATTTTTGGTATGATAACTAACGATTTTAAACTCTATATAAGTTTTATGATAACTAGTTTAAAAAATCCTACAAATGCGGTCACGTGCCTATTTTATTTTGCAAAAGTACGTTAAGAACCATACGCACAGTCTCGCACGAGCGCGTTAAGACGCTTGCACACAAGGAACCCGTAACGTACAATATGCAGGGGTACGGCACCTGAACGCAGTAGGTACATATTTTTTTATCACATTGTTTTTGTAAAAAGGTCCAAAAAATCTACACATTTAGACTTAATACAAATGGATGAAAAATTAAGCTCTAGAATTTTTTTAACGAAAGTAAAATGACGAGCAACAGATTAAAATATAATTTGGTAGTAATCCTTGTCATTTAATGTTATTAATTCATTTATGAAATTATACATTTATTTAATTTATTTTGACGTCGCATAGCATAAACAATAGTACTAAAAGATGCTTTTATTTTTGCAATAGTTCAGTATTAAGGAGGAAATAAAATAACATTCATCCATACATACCTACACGATCGATCAAAATCGTAACCTTTGGTAGTCGGGTAAAATGGAAAACATGCTGAGGAAAATTCTGCTCTTTAAAGTTTTCGATATTTTTTGAGATTTGTCACTTCACATTCGGCTAAAAGATAGAGAGAGAGTCATAGAGAAGATACTCAAGAGCTGCTAACAAGTCTCAGTAATTAAAATATTTAGCCAAATGTTTAGCGTTCCTACAGTTGGTGTGCGACGATATGACCGTTAAAAATAAGCCACCGTGCAATACGTCCCGGGGCAGGGCCGAATTTAAAAATTAAAATAAATGTAATATTTTTATAGGGCTGTAACACAAAAACCATTTCTTATTTATGAGCTTAATAAGTTTAATTTATTAAGTTGAAAAATATGGAATAGCTGTTTTTTTATTATTATTAAAATGCACAATCACTTGGTTCTCAACCTTATAAAGTCAATTAAACTTACTTACTGACATTTGGTTTCATTACATATTTTTTATCAACCACTTTAAAAATACAATCAAATAACGTGCCACAGCTGTTTTACTCTTTTAGTTAAAAAAAATGCATATAAACTAAGAGTAATTTGTATCAGTATCACAAGACTGTCTTATTTAAAACTAGACGACGCCCGCGGCTTCTCCCGCAGAAGATTAGTTTAAAAAAATATTGGCTTCATCCCAAGGAACCTATAATCGGGATAAAATCTATCCTATGTCCTATTCCCGGATGCAAACTATCTGTGTGCCAAGTTTCAGCTTAATCCGTTGAACGGTTAGACCGTGAAGGTGGGACAAACATCCAAATATCCAAACATCCAAACATCTTTACAAACTTTCACATTTATAATATTAGTAGGAAGTAGGATTACAAAGCTCAAAGATAGATATTCCTACCTGTAATGTAAAAATTAAATTCATTTATTTATTTTAAAAATCTTGAATACAACCCTGTGCCCTATTGTCGTCTTTACAAACTAAAGTAATGATCGCTAAGAAAGCTCACCCTTCTAAATAAACCTTTTTTATAGATATAATTTAGGTGAACGTTCAGTCTCTATTTCATTACAAATAGAGCTTATTTTACAAACATCAATGTCCGACGCATGGCCAAAACTCTGTGGCGTAAAAATTACGACCGTCGCCGTCTCTCAGTTCGTAATACACATTTTTATAAGAATATACAATACATTTTTAACATTACACCATACTTACTTATATTTAATTTTAAAGCGTATTTTTTATTTAACTTAATAAATTACATTATTTTATTTACATAAATTAATTATTACAAACATGCGAATATTAAGTATGTTTCCAGGTAAATACGAAATAAGATATTCAATATAAATAAGAATTATAAAATAATACCTTCACTAAATTTAAATTAAACGAGTAATCCAATAAAAAATTAAAACATAACATTCACATATTTCTAACAAACTATTTAAATAAAATGTAACTGCCACTACAAAGCACCATGCTTTATCATCCTTCAAAATAAACGAAGGGGAACTAAGGGTCCGCGTAACGTCTTTTCGCCCTCAAGACGCAAAGCCGAAGTTCCTTGCAGACCGCCGTGAGAGCGGGCCGAATGTGCCATCCTTGCGTTATCCCGCCAAAATTCAAATTTGGAACACGAAATAAAAACAAAATAACAGAATACATTTTCCCGCGAATTTATTTTTATCGCTATCCCGCCAAAATTCTAATTTTAAACCATAGATCAATTTTCCTACGATTTTTTTTATTGTGTAGTGTAGTTACAAACACAAAGGCTTTTGCTTTTTGGTGTTTTAGTTTTAAAATGTAAATTAAGTTTTAATAAGTGCAATATATTACGTAATAGATATAGTGATTTAAAAGTCTGATTTGGTGCTTTATTGGTCCAGTGATAGTTTTGTGGATACACTTTCGAAGTGTTATGTGTGGTAAGTTTATGTTTTTTTTATAAGTGTAAAGTAATTTTAGATAGATAGCAATTTTGTTATTTAATTAATAACATTCCAATGTTAACCTTTTAAAAGTGCGGAAACATATTATATCCCATACTGTCCGGCAGAACGCTATTGTTACCATTGCTATTGTTACATCAGTAAACTTATTTTTTTTTTTAATTTGTGTAAAGGTAGTGTAGTTACGTAGTTCATAATAATGAGTTATCTATAGAAATATTACCTCTAATTAGTACAAATTGTTGCTACTAGATGGCGACAGTGTCAACTATCGGATTGTTACGTATAGTTTAACTTATGAATACTAGGGGGCGCTGATTGGACGTGACTTTTTTTTCTTTAGAAAGTAAATCGTAGGTGAATTAAAAAAAAAGTTGCTTAGAATAAATTAATAAAAAGTAGTCAGATCTTTTATTTATTTGTGAAGTGTTTAAAATGACATATTGAATTAATAAACACTTTTAGCCTCATTATAGGATTTCCTGATTTGTGGGTACATATTTATACAACGGACACACACCCAGACAGAGAACAGAAAATATTCATCATTCCTACCTAGCTGGGAATCGAACTGAGGACCTATCGATCGGGGGGGCCGGAGTGCTTACCGTTTCGCTATTATGGTATTTGTGTTTAATTATGTATACCTAATGTAGGTATTACCCATTAAAAGTAATATAAACTAACTTAACACAAAACAGTTTTATACTAAACAAATTTTATAAGTATGTAGTAGGTAGTCTCAAGATATCAAATATGTATGTAGTTATGTATCTACTTAATAAAAAGTAACCTATCAGCTATCTACTCTAAAAGTAAGTAGGTACTCAATAGGTATTGTAATATATTATCAGTGCACCGAAAGCCGACCGGCTACGTCACGCACCCCGCGTGACGTCATAATTGGCTCGCGATACAACCTTCACCCAATAATTGGGGCGGTCGGCGCGAAACGCGAAAAAACGCGTTATTTTTAAACGTTAAACGAAATAAAAGAGTAATGAGTTATTGATTCGAGTGCGGGGTTAATGGCCGCCGGTAATGACGTTATGGAATTCAGTGTCAAGGTCCGTGTTCGTTTGCAAACAGAATAAAATGGGGTTTTTATCAGTTTTATTTCGGTGCCGCACTCATGATTGGTTTTAAATTTTAACATCAGTGTTGTGGTTACCTTATTATTTCAATTGTAAGCGAGGAGGCTTGAACTTTCTGTTGTAGCTTTATGGATACCGTTTTCATTTCGTATTAGATTTCTAAATAACGCTTCTCGAAATTCTCAATTTTTCTGTGTCTGTTTAGACAACACACTACTACACAAGAACTTCATTTCAGAAAGTACCTCCTGACCACACACACGCTATTTTCGTAAATAAAAAATAGACATTGATACTAAAAATAGTTCACTAATTATCAGCTAAACACTAAAGCACTATCGCCATTTATAATCGAACGAGATAAACAATCTAAATTCAAATCGGAACATGGTGACCGGTCGTCGGGGACAGTCGGGTCACAGTCGGGGACAGTCGGGGTTGAGGCGGCCGCAAGGAGCGTCTAATTGTCCAAAGATTTACGACTTCGGGACGTGTTTGCCAAATTGAAAGTTCTCTATAAATTAGACTGACCACGGACAGCGCTAATATTCGTGCGTTGGAGAACCTTACACTAACATCTAGAGATTTATAGATTTCTGCGTCTTAATCAGGCAGGAGGGATTCGAATTTCGCTTTTAACTGTACTCGGTTTGTGGTCTGGCTATCTATGTTTAGGTTTAGGGCGATTTTGTATTACAGTAAGTAGTATTTTCCTTAGTATTACAACAATCCCCAACCCTCCTTTAAAAGTCTTTCAAACACCTTTAGTGTAAAGTACTTACGTTTTTCTAGAATGGTCACCTTGGTGAAAGAGATTTTTTTTATATCATACAACATTTTTTATCACTTCTAATAGGAACGCATGTGATAATGCTTTTTTAACACACACATAACTTTTTCAAAATCCTAGATGCGTACCGGATTTGAAGTTGGAACTCCTGTTTGAATGACCATCGTTCAAATGAGATATCACAGCCATTTTAGCTGTAAATAGCATCCATCGAATTCTCATCTAAATTAAAATTCATCTTAAAAAGGACCGTCACACTAAGATGTACAAAGACCCTTGTTCGAAGACAAAAGAGTAAGGGTTAATAAGTTGTAAGTACACAAGTGACTTTGTAACGAAGTAACTTGTACAAAGAACGTCCGAAAGGATTGTGGTTCTTTCAGTTTGAACTTGCCGTAATCGGTTTGTAAATGAGAAAATATACCGGTTGTAACGAGGGTCTTAAAAAGTTCTCTTCTTTTGTATCGGCTGCTAAATAAGAGTCCAGTTGGACTTAAACGGTCAAACGGTCTTTTAAACAAGGTTTAAAGACTTGTAGCTTTGTTATACGTAGATAATTAAACACGGGTAAGATGCTGGAAGGCGTGTTTGAAGTACTTACTAATCTTATAATTTATAAAAAAATATTGCATATTTTATGCCCACTAGGCTTTCTAAGTTAGGAGGAGAGACCTAAATAATGAACCGTTAAGTAAGGCAAATGGAATTTTAAATTTAGTTACCTAACAATTGAAAAAAGTAAGTCATGAAAAGTTCTGCAAAAAAGGTCTAAAATAAACCTACCTGAATTATGTGATACCATTATTACGATTCCTTACAACACTTTTATTGACGGCTCCTAAAAAAATAAAACAAGAAATAAAAAACTTCAATTCGTTGTCATGCAAACAGAGGTCTCATAGACGTCATAAACGGACTTTAGATTTATCCCCAACATTATAACAGTACAAAGCTTCGTACAACACATCAAAAAGGACTGCACAATTTTCTAAAACAAAATACGCGAAACTTGACGTTTGCCAAAATCACTGTACTATAACATCCCATCTACCATGCCGCTTTAGACAATACTGAACTGTAATATTATTGCAACAGGGTTGATTCACAAACGTCGAAACAGTCAACATCTGCTATTACTGTTGAAATCATTGTAAAGTTTTTATCTATCAGCGACATTCAATTCTTAACATCTCGCGTTTAAAAATAGACTTTGTTGCGTAGTAGCTAGGTTCTAATCGGCTTGTTTTATTGTGATGTCCGTAATAAAAACGTTTCGTACTCAAAGTTCCGAATGCCAACCAGTTAAGGTGTGGAAATAAAAAAGGAGTTAGCTTCTTGCATTACGCGTCGTTACAAGGTGTGGATATGGGCCCAAAGGTGATGATTTATTTTGCTTTTACGTCCCTTTTTATAGGTGAAAAAAATTGGTGCTTAAGTCGATGCAGGATGTAACAGAGTAAATGTAACTGTGAAAGATAAAATACAAACGCCTTTATTTAGATTTGGTCAACAAAAAAATTAGCATGTTTCTTTTTATTTATACAAACAATAAACTCTTATGAATTTTTCGACTTGATTGAAAACAACTTACGTCAAAGCAAGCCTACAGGGGTGATTAGGGGGAACAATTTTAATATTTTTAAAGACAGAGCTAATGCTACTTAATATGTTACTTAGGGTTGCCAAACTTTAATTTTACGGCGTATCAAATCTAATAATGATCCAAGGTATAACACTAGTAGCGTTCTAGGTTGTAGGGTTATGTAATCAACTCGGATACCTAATAATTTCGCCATGGCCGATTAACATTTCGCATGGTAACTCAAAAGCCTTTATTTCTGGAAAAGTGGAATTTTTAGTTTTCAGTATTACAAAAAACTAGAACAAAATCTTAACAAAAAAATTTGAGTGCCTCCCTTGCAGGTAAATGAGGTTTTTTTTTTCTTGTCAACAACTTTGTACTACAACCGATACGGGAAATGTTACAACGGTCTCTGTAATAGGCTATCAACATTTATTTGGAAGCTACATACAAAGTGGAACAAGTCAATCTGTCGTTAAGGTAAGATTTGACAAGAGTTTTATGAGCCCTTACAGTTAAAATTACAGGGGGACGTTTATGAGCGCTCGCGTGTCTTTACACCACAGATTATACTCCTGTTACTGTTGTCGTAGTAGACGCTATACCGGTAATTTTGTTTAACACATTTTTTTATCAAACTCACAGAATTGTGTGATGTGAATGATTGTGAGGTAATGAAACTACAGTTTATCATTACCCTGTAATTGATTACATTTTGTATAGTTTTTTGTCTTTAGCAAAATTAAATCTTATAGGTTTCTATTTATATTTAGTTCTTTTTTAATCTTTTTTTAGTGAATATAATTATCATTTAGGTTAACCAATATTATAAATTCACAATCATTTATTCATGTAGGTATCAATGATACACATATGCACTTATTATTATAAAAAACATTACACTTTTAATATTAATAATGTCAATGTAGGTTAGTTTAGCCATTATTATTATTTAGCTTAAAATCAGTATTAATTTTAGTAGCTTTTAATATAAGCTTTAAATTATAAATACAAGAAACAAGATTATCATTGCTTTATATAAATTTCCATCAAATGATTGCTTCAACAGAGTATTCTGTTCTATGAGTTGAGTATTCATTCAAGTGTCATTACCGCGAATTCATCCCTAGTTCCACCCATAAGGTGTTGTTGATACGGTTTATTTAAAATGAGTAATTGTGGTGTTTTTATAGCGTTTTTAGAACACATTCAGGAAAATACTTGTTTGAAAATGTTCTTAAGGTTATGTCAATGTGACACAAAAAAAATTCTTTTACCTACTAACTTACTAAACGTAATTATGAGTCATACTAAAAAATGTTTTATGTAAAATGTTACCCAGACTTTAGGGTGCGTTCAAGAATTACGCAACACAGTTTTAAGGAGGGAGGAGGGGGAGTGACAATTCTTTTAATCATCCATCTACTAAGTTACTGAACGAAACACGTAATCATTAATCATACAAATATTTTATGTAAAATGTTCCCAAGACAAGACTTTAGGGGCGTTCAAGTATTGCGTTTGAAGCGATGAGGGGGGGCTTGTAAAATGTTAAGATGCGGTAAATAGGAGGAGGGGAACAAACAATGCGTTGCGTAACATTTTTATTTAGTATCAAAAAACTAGGATATGATACCTACCTAATTTATTCTAAGTTGACAAAATGGCAACCATTTTAGGTAAAAATGGTTATTTGGGTGTAACTTAACGTTTAATGAGAGGCAAAGGGGTACAGTAAAACGCTTTATATTACAGTTATGATACTTTACATTGTCAAGAATCTTTTAAATGGCGTAACGTTATACATGAATATTCTTTTATTAGTCGCCCTGCCAAACAGTTACCTACCCATTCTCATGTAGCATGTAGAGCCGCTTCTAACGCTATACACACTAGCTCTACAAACCGTAACTTCACTATCATATCAATAAATAATACTCAGACCAAAAAATTTAATAGACTCAGTTTTCTGAACAAAAATCGGTAATTTTTTTTCTTTTTGTTACGATCTGACATAATTGTCACCGAGCACGGTTTTCCGAGAAATGTACTGGGAAACATTACCATTTCTTATTAACGTTATGTTTTTCCCTACCTTTCTTTGTTTGAAGACTACGTCTATATAATTTTTTGGTCCGTGAAATAATAGTAAAATTTGAAGTATGAGAGTTACTTAGCTGAAACTTTGTATGTTTAATAAGTCTACTATTGACATTATTCTAAGAATTTTGTTTGTCTGATATAAAGTTAAGAGGGTTAAAAAAATTATGAAGCACTTCGAAAAATAGTAGATAGGGCAGTGTTTCTCAACCTGGGGGTAATTAGCCCGCAGGGGTAACTCAGCTATTTTACAGGGGTAGCAAATATTCTAATTATTAGGATCATAAAATAATAAATACAGATTAAAGTTAGATAGGTACTTGTATTGTTTGTTTTGATAACATTTTACAAACAAGGTAAACCGGTAAACACAATTTCGTCCATAAGTCAGAGGGTTAACAATATTGAAAAGGATACAAACCACTGAGATAGGGTAATAGTACCTAAGTTAAGGATAAAAATTCCATTACAATCCAAAAATGTCTTTTCAGATAAAGCTGTGGATTAATGTGGATATACCGAAAAGGCAGTGCAGGTGATGGTCATAAGGATTAGTATGGAAATTACTCAAACTGTACCCAAATTGTGAGCGGTCACGAGGATACTTCAGTTTTGATAGCAACTATTTGCTTCGAAGATTTCAGCAGGTTGACTATTCAGGTAACTAAATCTGTATCTAACTAATAATATAAAGCTAAAGAGTTTGTTTGAACGCGCTAATCTCAGAAACTACTGGACCGATTTGAAAAATTGTTTAAGTGTAAGATAGTTCATTTATCGAGGAAGGCTAAATGCTATAAAACATCACTCTAAGATGAATAGGAGAGGAGCAGCAATAAAAAATATTGTGACGCGCGCGTAAACGGCAAAATTACGCGGGCGGAATTGCGTGCGGTTGCTAGAACTATAGACATTGATTTCCTGAAGTACCTAATGACGTGGTGGTCCCGCCTGGGTTATGTATGGAGATATGGATGCGAGGTTTCAGTCTGGGGATCTCTGAAATATTCAGTAAAGTCGCGCTTTTTTTATTTTTTTTATTTTATTATCTACTTAGCTTTCCGACCGCAGCTTCGCCCGCGAGGAATTCGGTTATATCGCGCAACTTTTTCGTGATAAAAACTATCCTATGTTCTTTTTCAATTTAGGTTCTATCTTCATACCCAATATCATCAAAATCGGTTTAGTGGTTTAGGCGTGAATGCGTAACAGACAGACAGACAAAGTTACTTTCGCATTTATAATATTAGTAGGGATTTAGAGACTGTCGCTGCGCGACCACATCGTCTTGTTAGACAACTTAAAATAAAACTAAAAATATATTATATGAGTATATGTAGCTACAAACCACTAATTTAAACACAAATTACTTACATTAAAAGTCGGGCTTGCGACGTGACCTGGACCACCTATTATCAATAAGGATCTCGACCAACCATAGAGCCATAGAGAAAAAAAAGGTCGATGAACTTTACCTGCAAGATCTGCATAAAAGGTACGTTATAGCAATAAAATTTACAGAACTTTAGGAAACATTTTTTTAATTGTTGTAATTTATAAAATTGTGGCATTGGTGGATTTTTATAAAATTGTGGTAAGTATTTTTATTTTTATTTATTGTTAATTTATATGAGGAGCATGTTAAGGTTCTTGTTTCGTAGAGTCAATTCATTTTTCGTGTTCTCGGAATCAGGTGAAAAAATTATATAGGCACATTACCTACGGTTACTTTATTGTCTTAATTGATATCTATATTATTATTTTTAATTTATTGATTTTATGAACAATTATATACCTATACATTATAAGAGTAGGTACCTATTATTTGGATTTTATTGAGATTTTGTTTATATTATGTAATGTACTGACCCGACATAGTAATTAAGTATGTAGGTGTAAGCTAGCACTTCTTTCATATTACTTAAGCAGTAGGTTTGTCACGCTTTATTTATTTGGTTATGTTGTAGTTGCACACATACCTATACCTACCTAGCCATTTCATTTCATAGACACAAATTTATCTATTGTAAAATGTGAGAAGTGGACTTCTATCTATTTAAAAACAAATTCGGCTAACATAAAATAATTTATTATATGACTTATAGAAATAATCAGTTACTCTAACAGAAATTAGATATCCTAATCACTGTGTTTAGAACGTGTAGCGCCATCTATTATAATTAGATGAGAAACTATATTAACGTTATATTAAAATAAAGTAATGATCGCGAGTAATGCAATGTTTTCTAAGTATTACCAATTATTTATGATATTTACAGTTTTATAAACGTCAATTTAAACTTTCAGATTGCATTCGTTGAATAACAATCAATGTAAGGTGTCGCGATGTCAAACACGTTACATTGTTACCAATCTATTCGGCGACATGATCAAAACGTCTGTAAAAACCAATGAAAACGAAAAAGAAACAGCGAACGAAAATGGCCGTTGAATGCCCAGCGAAGTGAACGTTGCACTTTCACGATTAAAATAAAAAAGAAAAATAAACAGCGTGCTAGAAATGAACCATCCGCTTAGTCCTGTTGCCACAAGAGAATGTGGCGGCGTTAGTGTCGCGATCGACAGAGGTGCCAGGGCGCGTACACTGCATACGTTTAGTTCCGCTACCCGACGCTAGAAGGTTATGGCAGCACTAGCACTGGACGCTTTTATTTTTTTTTGTTTAGTTTTCGATTAGAACATCACATTATTCCTTTATTTTATGCAATAATATTTATAAAAACGCGCCTTCATACAAATACAAACTGCGTTGTTTTTAATTACCTTATATTTAGAAAATACCAAATTTTATTTTTTAAAGCTTGGCACAGGTACACTAAAATCCTAGTAGATACTCCCTTTTCAAAACTATTTCTAGCTTTATTTTCCTGCTCTTAGTTACCACAATTGTTTTACTAAAAAAAGTATTTTTAAAAATTATATGCGTAGCTAAACGATGCGTAGTATTTTTTTGGGTATTTTTACAGTTACGCATTTCAAAATTTCTAAACTGCATGTGTTGCGGAAAGACTAATCATACGCGCGATAAAAAGAATCGAAAACCGTCGATCATGTGATCGGTCGACAGATCGAAACGGGTCAAGCACAACAGGTGAGTTGCGGGGCGCATCAACTAAAAAATAAAATATCGAAATGCGAAAAAATAATAAAAATCGGCAAATATAGTAAATTGAAAAAAGAATAGTCGCGTC
>LGAG01001776.1:20279-32409 GCA_001278395.1 Lerema accius
GTGATTATAAATTTAAAAAATACAAAATTCAAAAACTAAATTTAAAATTCTAACCGTGTGTAATCGAAAATATTTTTAGGCTAAATTCCCTGATTCCCAATTTTATGACCTAAACTCTTGGCAGCGGAAAAAGTTTTGCGAAATTTTTAATATTTATGTCGGTTACATTTGTAAAGAGATTAAACGTTTGGCCGTTATTGAAAATATTTTTTATTTAAAAATTTATTTTTCGTAATGAGCGGCGGCTCCAGTGAGCGCAGGATGATAGATGAGAATTAATTTTAAGCGTTATATTAATAATAAGGAGTTAGTTATAATACTTATTGAAGACAACAAACATTCGTCAAATGTAATTAGTTCTCTAGTTATATAAGACATTGTGGTTAAATCGGACAGTTCTAGTTTTGTGCTCAAAACAAGAGAAGATTTCTTATCGGACCAAGGTTGTTATTTTTATTACTTAAATTCGTTAATTATTGTGCTACTTTTTGTTTTTTTATTTATTGTAGAAGTGTGGAGATTATAATTTTGCATTTATAATGTAGATAAATTTATTTTATAATAAATATTTTAGAGACCGACGGGGACGATGAATATCGCTGTTTTTTTATTGTTAAAGTTATTGCTGTTTATAAATAAGTAGCCAAAATATAATATTGTGGTATTTATCGTCCTGGTTTTCTTTTTTGTAAACTTATTGTATGTTTTGTAGTTTTTTTATTATTTATGGCTTGTTTTTCATTTGTTTTGTCTTTTTTTTAATAAACATTTTTATGTTTCTGTTTTTTTATTTTATTACAAAGCTTGTTTTTATATCTAAGTGTATGCGTAATTAGTAATAGTTTAGAGAATCTAAGTGTAGTACTACGTGTTCAAAAGATTTAATGCATTAGATCTGAAATTATCCTGATCTTATACACCCCAATTTTTTGTTGATATTAATTAAATATAACACTTCGAAGATTTTTGAAGGCATTTTCACAAATTATTCGTTGTTTACTGGAAAAAATTTCTTGCAAATGAACGGTTACATATTGATTTTTGAGAAAATCCTTTTGAACCTGAAATAAAATGTGTTTACTCTATGCCATATACCTCAATTTGCTAAAATATACGACTAGAAAGAAAATATTAAAGTCATTCTTTTTAAAGTGAACGCATAATTGGAAAGCAGGTAATTAGAAGCCGACATTTGTATCCCGAAATGGATTTATTGGTAGAAGCGCGGCTATGCATTTAGACTCAGCTCATGTTATAATTTACTGTTTTACATCGCCGTTATCTTTTGGTTACTTTAGAATGTATTGAAACACTGTTTTCTTAGAAATCTAGCTTATAGTAGACTTAGTTCTACCTTAAATGTGATAACGTCGACCAGTCTCAATCACTTTGCCATTTACTCAGCTATTTCTTAAGCTAATAAAAGCCACATTGTATCCCGATCTATGGATTTACGCCATATGAGGTTTTTTATCTCCGTCGGCTTAATAGCCGAATACTAATGTATTAGCCTCTTTTTGGACTTAGTTCACTGACTGCTATTAGTTTTAAGTAGTAGAAATCCTTGCAATAAACGAGAAAACCATAGCTAGACTAATCTTGTTCCATATTTACGCTTTAGAATATAAATTATTTGTGATAAACCGGCTCAAATAAGTGTCTAATATAATATCTTTGGCCAATTAATTTCTTAAAAAAGACGGAATAAGCTTTAGATTATAATAGAGAGCTTACTATTTAAGAAATGTTGGTATTGCAGCTACAGAGGAATTGTTATTAAATATTAACTGATCGACTGAGAAATTCTATGTCCACGTAACCACCTGCCATCCACAATTCGTCCACAAATTTATCAATAGTTTTATTTTAATTAAAAAAAACGACTTCGTGGAAGTACCTAAATATTATTTGAAATTTCAACTAAAAATGAGATCGAAAATTGATGTGTTATAGATTAGAATACCGAGGCGGTTTAATTTTATTGAGTTCTGCTTTTGAAATCAGTGCGTATAACGTTATCTAAGAGATAGAAATTGATATGATAGGAAATTACGTATATATATTACCTCGTTTTGTTCAAGGATGAAAACAATCATTTTTTCTTTAGTTCGTTGTAAGGGACCTAGGTACCTCCTTTGCATTTACATTAGCGCCACCTTAGTGTTTTGAATGTAGGTACAGAGGATAGTACATTCAACCACACTTACATTCACGCATTTATGATTACCTTCCAATACAATTTTTTTGGTAAAAATTATAATATTCGTGGTAGGCAGTAGGCTAGTACTTTCAAGTGTAACTGTTTCATGTAATAAATAAATATTTAAATAATATTCCTAACAGGACGGTGTAATTTTTTGCGCATAGATTATGTGTAACGTTCGTTACAAGTTAACACCTATGTTTTAAGTGGCATCACAACGCGGACAATAAAAAGCATACTGAAAGCGTTCAATGTGTACTAAACTTTAGTTTGAATTCAATCCGTGTCATATACAATCTGTCATTTGAAATATACATAATACAATAACACTGCCATCTAGCGCTGCACAGCAGAACTTTTGAGTGTTGTTACTTGTAGTTAAGACTTTATTGCCTAGATGGCGCTTTACAGCGACGCGAGCGCATATTCTTTTAAACTAATAGTTTTGTCAGCACTGAGGAATGAAGTAAATTTTAATAACCAACTCAGTAAAATATCACTAAGTAATGAGTATAAAAATAAAATATCAGCTCTTACTTCTTATTCAAAATAAAATAATAACTTTGCAGATAAGTTTCTCACTTTGAAACGCGTTAATAGATGGCGCTGTGTAATAGTTCCTAAATGTTTAGATAGATGGCGGGGTTTGAATGCATCGCATGCGCAAGTTCAATGTTGTTAATCACTGAAAAGAGATGGCGGTTAAGAATTACTGCCACAACTTTATTCTAGATGAAAGATTTTAAAAACGGTATGATCCTTTTTTACATTATTTACGGCTTTATTATGAGTATTTTTACATGTATGGCTTAACCCAGTAGTTCTTTTGAAGTTCAGAATAGGTTAGGATTTGTTTACTGGTTTGTTTATATTCTTAGTCCCGTAGCCAATAGAATATGAATCAGTGGGTGAACTTAGCGATGTTGACCAGCGTGTATAAGGAAGTGGGCGTGGCTACACGAAACAATTCTTAAGAAAGGGGATGTCTTATAAAGAATGTGGATACCATGAAAGTATCATGGTTTAGTCTATTTAAGATTCGTTTTCGTACGTTTATGAGGATTCCTAGGTTTGCATGTTATTTTAGTGTTATGTATAAAATTGTTTCTAATTTTGTGACTAGATGGCGGTATAATACTATCACTAAGACAAGTGTATTGATTATAAAATAAACGAAATATAAAAATCCTTCAGTCTTCTTTGAGTGGTAATAATAGGTTGTGGTCATTTCGTAATGTTAAATTATCCAAAACTTGTCAGTTTAAGTTAGATGTAGGTATACTGTATATAATTAAAGTTTATTAATTTTATAACTAGATGGCGCTGTATCATCGCAAGCGCAATTGAGTTAGCTTACTTTGTTTTAATTAGATGTCGCGGTAGTCACAGTTTTGCATTTACTATCACTAGTCATTTGATCATGAATTAGATTCACCACAATTCATAAGTTAAAGAACGGTGCAAGACGTAACCCATTAATTCTTACTTTCTTAAACACTAACAAACCAGTGCTCGAAAGAGACGGGATAGGTATCTATAAACATTACCATTTTTATCTGTTTTAATAACACTATTGCAAAACAAATAATCTAATACATTTTCTTCAACAATAAAACACGCGTTCACATACAATGACAATCAGTAAGCCAAGGTCTTATTGGCTACAGATTGCAGCGATTGTTTCGTAGGTAAACTTCTAAGAAAGTGACTGGTCGCTAGTAAGGAAGTGGGCGTTACAAGGCGTTGAACTTGTAAGAAAGGGGGCGTATGAAGACGTAGGCGTAACGTGCGTGATAACAATCGTTAGACAATCCAATGCCGTAGCAGAGACTGTCTTCTTATCGTATACCTAAACTATCTATCATAATACATACCTAGGTATAGGTAGGTAACTAGCATAACCTACGATTGTTTTATATCGCTGTTATTAAATATTTGTCTATGTTAGGTAAATAAGTAGGTATGTATATTGGTTACCATGGTTTCCATGACTGCAGTTTTTTTAAATAAAATGTAGTACCTATTCCGTCACTTAGTGATAACTGAAATGTTAACATCTAGTACCTACTTAGGTATCTAAAAGTTTTGTAAAATTTCGGAAATATCTTATAACAAAAGTTACCCTGTTATAACGGGTAGGTAGGTAGGTATAAGTACCTACCTATAAATGTTAGTAGGTACCTACCTATAGTTTAGCTATAGGTAAGTAGGTAGTTTAGATTTGTTTTCTTTGCTGTTAAACATGATTGTGGGTAAGTAGAAGTAGATAGGTATCTGATAACTACAATTAATTTGTTATTAAACCTTATCTTATCATATCTTATTATGGAAACGTAATTTTTTACCATAGTTACCAATTACCCATATCTATATCTAATAATGACGCTTACGCTTACAATAATAATAATCTATCTTATAACAAACACACAATTGCATAAACTCCCAAAACCCGTTATTAATAGACACCAAATTACCGTAGCATAAATTGCAAACTAAATTCAAACGTAGAACGTAGCAAGCGGAAAGCTTAAGTTTTAAGAAGGTGGGCGTGTCTAAGAAGCTTACGCGTGTAGTGGGACGGTCTAAGACGTTGGGGGCGGGGCTAAAGTTACAGTCACTCAACTTTCTTGTTTGAAGTTTCGTGTTTGAGACTAAAATCTCATTGTGATATAATAATGCCAGGTTTGTTTCTATGCAGATGTTTTGTTGTTAGAATAATAGGTACTAATTGTAGAAGTTATATTATGATTTTAAGTAATGTTTTTCGTAAAAATCTTTATCTACCTAATTGATGAAAATTGTAGCGGTTATTTTCATTAGTTAAAAATCAGGACCGAAATGTCAGTCTCTAGCTACTAGGTATCTATACCTTCGCCTCTCTTTCGAACACTAGGTAGGTAGGTATTATTGTCTAAGTTATTTTACAGAGACGTAAAAATAAATAAGTTAGGTAGGTACCTACCTACGTCTTTAAGCGGTTGTTTTTGGATTAAATCGCGATCAATACAGTGAAAAGAAAATAGGTAGGTAGGTAGGTATCTACTATTAGATATTGCGGTAAGGGGATCATTGAACTTTATAGGTAGGTACCTAGGTTAGTTAGTAGGTACCTAGTATTTTAGTAAAGAAAGAAAGTTCTTTTCAAAATAAACAAAAGGTAGGTAGGTACCTACTTATCTACTTGAAAGATCATTTCCATTATATTTATTTCAGTCGTATTTCTAACACTGTTATCGTATGTAGGTACCTACACTGTATCTACGTATACCTATTAGGTATATCTGTTATTATGTTGGTATTAACAATAGGTATTATAATACTTTCAGACAATCCCATCGACTGACATCGTCCAGGCGAAAATTCTTCGTAATTAGGTAAGTTTGAGAACCTTAATTTTGGTCCCGTTATCAAGAAAATGTTACCTACAATAGGACTCTTACCTATACTTAGGTCTTATCCTTTCTTATCTTATTCGGTAGGTACTCCTATCTACGTTATTATACATCACTTTACAATTCTACAATGACGCAATATCAATGCAATCAATATCAACATTAAGTCTGAATTAATATCGCTTCAACTACATCTCGATTTACTAGATACTTCATAATCTGAAGCGGTAACTACACGAGTATTCTTGTGAAGTAACAAGCACGCGATCACGACTTCAAAGGCACTCGCAGCAACTTCAACAAATGTTATTCTGAATATCTATACCCACAAAAGCAGCATTTCTAAAACTGAGAGAAAAAAGTCAGAAAAATATATATTTCATAAAGCATAAAGGTGGCAGACATGACACCACGGCCGCGTTCCGTTGCTTGTAGGGTTGCCTCTTTTGAATATTTGATTATTTTGATTTTACCTAAAACTTTATTTCACAGTCTGTTTTGTGTTGAGTTTTTTGGTAGAAATTTTCTTATGTTGTCTAACCTGTACGGTTATTGCTGTATTAGAAATCGCAATACGAGTGCATTATTTATACATATAATATTTATACATATAAATACCTACTTTATTTTTATACCTAGAAACTTATACAGAATGATACAGTTCCTTAACTAAATACCTTCCAAAAAAGTACCTATACCTACTTTATTTGTATACCTAGGAACTTATACAGGATGATACATTTGGTTAACTAAATAACTTCCAAATTTTTATGATATTAGCCAAGGATTTGTATTAAAAATTTAATTCATCTATCGTTTTTCTACTACCTTTTCTCTCGACCCACCAATTGTGTAGTGTCAAATGTAAAATATCATTGAACTCCACACTATCAACTGAAATCCTAAAGTGTGAATCATCAGTGACAACCCTAGGAACGTAATGATCGCTAAGATTCTCGCTCCATCGCTCTCAGTTCTTAATTCCGAACGTTCCCTTAATGAGATTCACCTTCAGCGTGTCTGCTTACAATGGCCGCCATGCGTGTGTTTTCTTTTTTATTTTCTAAACCGATTCAAGGACCGGGCCCATTCAGCCTTCAGGCGTTTAAAAAGAAGCAGTTTAAGTAATGATTCTACATACGTGCAGTTTCTGGGAAATGAGGTTGCATGCGCCGCTTTTAATTTCGTTAGTGGGTTATTGTGAGGGATTCCATAGAAGGAGTATCTCTGTAAGAATAGCTAGTGCTCGGATAGATATTCACTAAG
The DNA here is from genome assembly GCA_001278395.1 of Lerema accius. Lineage (NCBI taxonomy): Eukaryota > Metazoa > Arthropoda > Insecta > Lepidoptera > Hesperiidae > Lerema > Lerema accius. The sequence continues at coordinate 27,141 of LGAG01001776.1, forward strand.
AAATGCATTGCTGTCTACGCAAGTGTCTAATGAAAAAGAAATTTGAGAGGTTTATTGTGGATATGTGAGATTTTTAATGAGTTCAACCGTAGTGGCATAAGATTCATGAAATTGTAAATACCTACTTACAACGACTCGTAGCATATGACTTTTGTATCACTAAGTGTTAGTGTGAATTAGTAGAGCATTTAGTGCAAAACACTAGGGCTAGTAAGTTCTTAGGTTAGTCATTGACTGACTGCTTCAACCTGCTTCAATACTGATTCCATACGGTACCGGCAGGTTTCAAATTTGCGCCAAATAATTGCGTTCAGTTGCGAATATTAGCAGTGTAAAGCTGTCAATTTATACGATTTCCAACGCCGTTTGCGTCAAGCTGTCCGCAGCATCTGAAGTAGCCCTGGGTTCAATTCCTAACGATAAGGAAATTACAATGATGAAGTAATTTATTTTCGGTTTGGTACCTATTCTAGTCTTTCTATGCTATCTATCACCCACAATAGGTAATTATGACGTCATCTTATTACAGCTCCATTGACAAGTAGGTACCTATTTCAGGTAACTTTTACCTAAATACCTTTAATGAATTAAACGTAATTAAGAAGTATTCAAAGCATTCTACTCCATTTGTTTCTCCTTAAAAGACCCGTAAACGGAACGAAGAAAGTGCTTTAGAGTAAACGGTATACCAGTAAAAGACAATTTGAAAAGGCAAAACGTCCCCAAAGAGGTACATCTAGCTCTCCATTAACGGAGAGGCAGTGAGATAGCTCTGTGATTACCGGCTTAAGATCCAGCCAGCAATTACTGCGATATTATCAGACGCACTTTGTTTTACGGAAATGTATATTAAGAAGAAATGAAGCGGATGTTTCTACCTATTTGTCAGTTAAAATTTCGTCATTTAATAGGCCATCAATTCGTAGGTTATCTAGAGCTGGGTTAATATTAATTCACACTGGAGCAGCGTGGTGAAATATACCTTAAGTCTCCGCACTAAAGATTAATATGGAATACAATGTCTTTTATTTAAGTTTAAAAATTCTTGTCTTAAATTTCTCAAACGGAAAACAAATGCGAACACCAGGAAGGGCAGGAAATAGCCTCTTAAGGTGTTACACTTAGGAAAACAAGGGCTTAAGTTGTTTTCTCACTCAAGCAACTCAGAAAAGAACAAAGAACCTGAACAAGAGCTCTCGTTGCTTCAAAACTAGGCACGAAAAGGACACATATTAAGGTGCTGTTTCACTACGATTGATATTACGGTAGGCGATAAACTATTTTTATTAATTACGTCCTAATCGCTATAATAATTACATGATAATAGCAATAATTAAAGGACTGGCAGATCCTCTTTCTTTTGTAGCAAATTAAAAAAACATAGGTTTTAGTGGCCTATGACTCAGCTCTAGTGTCAGGTTAATCTGTTCCTTTATATTATGTTATTTACAAAAACGAAGTCTAATACCTAATGATTAATTGATTAATTTATAAAATTCTAATCTGATTAGTCAATTTTGTAGTAAAGATAAAAAAAATCTTAAGTACCTATTATTATTAGGTAAATAGTGAATGGGATAATTTATTAATTATATTATTATACAATATTAAACAAGTTTCAATTATGGTAACTTGTATATTATAAAAAATGGAAATTTGTATACTTATTATATTCATTGTAATTAATTTTGCAAGATATTTTTACCTTACCTTTTTCACTTATGTTATTGGAACTTTTTTTTTCTCGTCTATTTCTCTTTTCGCCTCTCGTTCGTGATAGAACAAGTCCTTTTCCTATTCTTTCATAACAATCCTTACCTACACACAATGGACTAGAGTAATTGCATGGAGTATGGACCGGACGATATAATTCTATGTCATTATATTAAATGCTGTATTACAAGAAAGAAGTACATAAGATTTAGCTGTAGCTTAGTAAATGTAATCATATTCTACGTAGTTAATTGAAACATTGAAATACTCGTAAGAAGACGAACACACTTTGTGTTCCTACTTAATTATTATGGGAATCTTTAAGTTAAGGGTAAATATAATCTATCCGTTTTCTCAAATGACTATTGATGAATTACTGAAAAAAGTACCTATACTTTAAAAAATCATGCCAAAAATTTTACCAACAAAATCCGTAAAGTATAAACTCTTTAATCCGTAAAAAATCTTAGTGCAGAAAATTCCTATAAGAACCTTTGGCAACAAACGCGAAATACCAAACAACAATCTCAGTCTAACTAAAATCCCATCTAATGGTGAAAATTAATTTGGTAAATTCCTCACGCACTCACGGGACAAAAAGCCTCAAAGACGTTCTAATTACTTGTTCGCTGTTATAGCGGTGTTAATGCGAAAACTTTAAAACTCTTTACTACGCCTTTATATACGCAAGTGACGACGCGTGAAGTGTTAGCACCCAAGTTGGCGTGTAAACGAATGCCTTCACTTAACTGGGGACACACGGGCGGATATTACGCGCTGGAACGCTGCGGTTTTAAAAACGACCAGCTGATGAATTTGTAAACTTACGAAGTGTTGGTTCGAATTTTAAGGTATCTTTTTCTGTGTGTTATTTAAAAAAACATAAGTTTAAGATATAAAATTACAAGGGAAATTCTGTAAAATGTAAATAAAAAAAATACTAATAGGTAGGTATTTCAGCAATTTACTAGATATGGGTCAGCTTTGAATGTATCTTAAATTAACTTACGAGTACCAGCATGCAAAGCCTCCGTTCCGTTGTATGTTATTTTTAATTACTTTATTTATTATTCTAACACTGTTAAATAAACTTTACAGACTTAGGTACCTACATAATAATCCAAATTGATAACTTTAGTGCGTTATTTCTGGGCGTTATACCATTATTTTTTTAACAGTAGGTACCGCTCACAATTTCCAGCCGTATGTTCCAAACCTCTCTTCTCAGTGTCTCTATTGAATTTGCGACGTCTCGCGAGCAATTTTCTAGTCGCGGCAACTTACAGTATTAAATGTGGCATTTCTTTTGTGTCAAAACGCACACTCACGGTACTCGGAGCGCTCAGAATTTCTTGAATAGTTCCTTGAAAATCACGTTTATTTATAGTTACGGCATAAGGTTCATAATTACTTGGTTTTCATGATATTTTGCTGTTGTAGAGGGAGGTACCTACTTGTTATTTTACGTCTATTGTTTAGTGCCAATGTTCTGTTTTTTACCCGACTATTGAGGGTAATATTTTTCGAGCGTACCTATGTCTGTATGTGACCATTTTGCCACGCTCTCGCAACGGTTTGATCAATTTCCAAGTACTTATAGGATCTTATTGGATTCGTTTCCAATCTGAGAGTGATGTCACTATTCAGTTTGTTATAATACCTTAAAATTTTTGCAGTCAGGTTTTTGTTTCTCTACTAAAGATTACTAGTTATACGTGACATCCTAACAAGCTAACTATCAAATAAAAAACACATAAATCGCTACCTCTACGTGCCCCGTAATTGCCTCAATTATGCAGATTCAATTCACATCCTTATATACAGGTGCACAATAACCTTTACAAAATAATGGATGGTGACTTAGGAAACGGAAACGGGTTGGCCAATGGACGCGCGTCACGGCTCGCGCTGACACATAATGTGTGTCTACACTACCCATGGTTGAGTAAGATTCGGCATAATAAATAAATAACTCATTAAATCACATACTATCATAAAAACAAAATTAAAAAAATTAAAAATATCTACGACGAATGAAAAAAGTTTAATTGACAAAGAAAGAAATAAAATTTTAAAATCCCCCCACTCAGGGAATATAATTATTAAACCAAGAAAATACCCTAAGGGCTGCCTACTTATATACCGTCTCCGTTCCGCCGTGGGTAAAAATACAAAATTCCAAATCATTGATACACATACACGCGTATTTTTTTAATCTTCTCCCAATTTTTTAAAGGAAAAAAATAATTAAGAAAACTTCTAAGTACATTTAAAAAAATATATACAAAGCAATCCTCTAGTGCTAAGAGGGTATTTAAAATACTACGTAATTAGTCTTTTAATAAATATCCCCCCGTCACAGAATAAGCAAAATTATTTACTGTTTCTAACTTCACTTTACACATTTTGGTTACTTAAAACTACAACGGATTAAAACTCAATATTATCTATAGTCGTACCCACTTTTAATGTCCAGGTAAAAACCATAGACACTTTTATAGATACATTTGTCGGACTGTCTGTGACTTCAGGAAACGGAAATAAGTAGTAGTCTAGTCAATGGCGTCCGTCATGGTTTTCGCGCCAATAACTTTGTGGGTAATTTTCCGAGCGTTTATCTTTAACTACATTTTTATGTCTATTAAATTAAATTACTTAAAAAAAGTTTTAGTGACATAGGTAAGTTAATTATAGTTGCCAAGAATCTCAATTAATTAAGTTAGCTATCGAACTACATCAAAATTGGTTACTGATTTTAACAGACTGCGCTAGAAGGAGGTCATTGTTTTTCGAGCTTATGTGTACCTATGTCTATTTCTTTGGTATGCTCTACAGACTAAACGGCTTCACGATATTCAGCGTAATAGATATCATTTGATTGGTTTTCCGTATGGCAGTGACGTAAACTATATATTTTTTTTATTATACCCCCAGATTTAAAGAGTCGAATTTATATTTTGATTATTAGAGAATTTATTATTTCTATCACTGATTATACTTTATGCATAGCTTTCTTATTAACCCTTTTAAGTTCAGTATAGAACCCTAAAAATTAATATTTTTGGCGTTACTATCGGTCACTTGACCAGGTGTGAGAAGACAGATGGTGGTTGCGGCAAGAGGGAGGGTCGCATGCGCGTGCGCGCAGTCTTATTATCAGAAAATGCACTTGGGGTCTTCGTACAATACCATATTAACGAGCAGGTTAAGTTAATTCTCTCCTTATTACTATCACGAATGGATTACTTTCTCTTTTCTCGCGACTGTAACAGATAAGTTATGGTTTTTTAAATTAAAGACAGAATGTGTCATGTGCGTGTCATGTTACATGTTAGAGTTCCGTACGTGCTTAATTATTCATTTACCTTTAAGCCGGATTGTCTATAATAAGAACTTCAAAATTATTATCTATACTGCCATGATTTTTTGCATATTTTTAAAAAGTGACTGGGTAACCCGTATTAGAGGTTATATTACCAAAAAAGGGTCTCTTTGGCTAAAGTTATTTGGATTTCATAAACGAATCTCTAAGTCAAACAAAGATAAAAATTATAAC
>LGAG01001776.1:33223-62288 GCA_001278395.1 Lerema accius
GATTACCTATACTCGATTTATAATCTTTTCTCAACTAGAACATTCATTTTACATAGAGATAATAAAAATAAACAGCTTACTATCTGTTATATTGTCATTAAATGCTAATTTCCCTGTTTTCCGGCACTTACTCTCTAACTGGGAAATCATTCGCTTAAACATGGCGTAGCCTTAGAAATATTAAAAAACATGCCAAGCAAGAGAAGAACCATCGTGTTACTGGTTCCATTTTATTATTACTTATTTATTAATTAATAAAGTAGTGTTACGTCTATAATTATGCCTCTGGTAATCTAGTAGCACTATTAATCGCGGTAATTAGAGATATTTACCGACTATGGTAAATTATTTACTCAATAAGTAAAAAGTTCTAGGACATTTACCTATACAACCCAATCGAATCGAATGACGCTTCACAATGTTTTATTCTATCAAGTAGTTTGGTCTGTAGAGAGTACCTACCAAAGACATGGCTATACATACCTACATGTAGGTATACGGTAGAAAAACATTATCCCCTTAATTAATCAATTAATAATAATAATTAATGCTTCAATCTGTGTGTCGTCAAGAAGGACGGTTGTAGAGAACCTCTAGCATGTCCAAGTTCTACGGTACCCTAAAAATAGTAATCGGCAGAAGCTTTGTGGGGTGGCCGTCGCGTGTCGCCAGGTGCGCGCTCCCCCTGTCATCTCTTTACAATAATACTTATTATTATAACTCCTTATTATTTCTTGTTTTAATTGTGCCTCGACTTGCCTTTTACTCCTTTTGTTCCCGGTTAATGGCGTTTATTGTTTTGTTTTTTTTTAAATGCGTGCGCGTGCCGGCTGCGTCTGCAAGATTTTCAAAGGCAATTTAATTTTTCCTCTCCTCTATTTTTGTAATAACTCCGTAATTAAGGCGGCCATTGTGGACCGTGGACGGAAGGGTTACGGTCATTTTTGGACGCTACTTCGGTAGCTGATGGGTCCTTTATGACCCTTTTTCTAGTAGGTAAGCTAGGTAGTCTTGCCTAGCGCGAGATCTCCAGCTTAGTGTTTTTAGTGGTTGGTATATTTAGGTATTCTTAAAACATTAAATCCTAAGTAAAACGAATGTAAATTAGTTACCAATAACTTCTTACCCATAGGTGCATTTATATCTGAAATATTTTACACAGTCAATCTAAAATAGGAGAAGGTCTTTAACTATTAGAAAAGTAAAAAAAGCCACACGAGTTTCACTTCTGCTTTTCAAGAAGGAGGGAATGAGTTAAAAATAAATAAAATACTCCTTAAGTAATCATGGAATAAGTATGCCGTAAGTTAACAACTTTTTAATTAACGTTTCAATAAGTGATTGATTCTTGGTCCGCAATCTCAAGATGTAACCAAGTTAAATTAATCGAATACCGATGGTCGCGTAGAAAGATGGCCCTCGCGTCCCCACATGTCGTCAACTTGTAATTGCTTACGAACTTCTTCGATTGAAGATTTATTCTCCATTAACACAACTATGTTGATGATGCCGTAACTATTTGCTTAGGTAACTAAATACGTTGATTAAAACACGGGAAAATAATGTATGATAAAAAAAATGTTTAAAATTTTTAAATTTTTTGAACCAATGTCTCTATTACCAATCTATGAAAAATTGTATAAAAATTCAAATTTTTACTTCTGGTCTAAATTAATAGTAGGTATAATTCTTGGTTCTAAAACTATGCATAATAAAGGCTAACTCTGTACCTATATACGTTATTTATCGTAACGATATATAATTATATTGCTACCTAATAAAAAAAATCCTATCCTAATTAAAAAAATATTCGAATTCCAAAAAACATCAGTCCTAAATCATCGAACCAAATCATATGGTTCAAATATCTTTTTAATTCTGCAATTTAGTTTTCCGACATCATGCGCGAAATGTCGAATGAGTTTCGACCAAACACATTTCAATGTAGATTCCGACAAACGTGGAAAGCTTGTTACAGTAGGCGTACTACACAGCTGTTATAAAAATAAAACGCAAGCATATGAAATGTCCAAACAAGAATAAAGATAACGAATGGATCAACGTGATGTTTCAAACCGGCTAAGTTCGAAATGGGTTTTGGTGTGATTGGGTTCTGTAAGTTTTCCTTTAATTAGTCAGTAGAAAGTGGATGATTTAGTAAATTTGTTTTTATCCACTGAATTATATGCTTTTCTTTAATTAAAATAAAGTAGGTACTTCAAAAAAGTAAATATTCCTGCCAGTACCCACAGGAAATTAACATCCATTTAGGTCCCTAAAATTTTTTCAAGTCAAACTTTGGGGAACTTATATACCTACTTAAACCTACGCGTAATTTACTCAGATATCCTTACTAAAAGTAATTGCGTTTTTTTTTTTTTACTCTTTTATAAAACGTGTAGTTATTTAGTTCTCAACCCTTAGATTCTTGGAAAATTGTACCTGATAGAGGGACGTCAGTAAGGCTTTGGTTATTTCACTTTAGTGACAGATCTCTAAACAGTATAAAAACTGAAGTTCATCGCCCTTAAAAGTGCCTCCTGCCGCTCCGTGTTCCTGTTTGATGTATCAACATTGAAACATTCGAAATATGATACTGATAGAAAGTGTATAAACGAATTTACTCTCCTTAGTTCTCTTTACGTCATTTTTTATAACGTTTTTTTTACATTTAACGAACTTAAATGACCAACAAAAAGATATTTGCTAAGAACGTTTGGGATATAGGTACTGGTTTTTACATAGCCTGCATATTTATTTTAAGTACCTAAGTATTTTTTTTTTACCACCTCATTAGAGACTACATCGTAGAGGACTTACCCTTTATGGATAATAAGTGAATAAAATATGTTGTAAAATCATAATATAAATTAAACCAATATAAAAACTGTAAAATCCAGAATGTTATTTCAAAGACAAAAACCAGAGAAAAAAATAAAAAGATGCAACACAAGACATCAAACAAGCTCTTTATTGAAAGGCAATCCGACAGATACCAACATTGCGACACAATGTTAAAGCCATCGGAAGTTAAAGGGTAAATAAAAATGGATCGACGAAAAAACACTATCAAATTTGCGGTTCGGAAGCTAATAAAAAAGAGGCAAAAACCTTCTAAAGCTGATCGCGGCAGTTTGCAAAGTCATACAACACACCTTAGTTTAGAGTATTTTTTATTGCAAATGTTTGGGCCAATGTTTGGGCCAATGGACCTTAAATTAAACACATGTTAGAATAGAGCGCGTGCGTTCCGTGAAATTGAACACCTTTCGTCTATTTGCAATATTTCTTGCACTTTTTTCATTTAAAGGTTAGTTTGAATATCGTAGTGTAAAATAAATAAACGTCCGATGAATTGTTTTAGTAAAATTGATAAATATTATGAAATAAAATTATAGATTTCTTTAAAAAAAATCATGGTTTAGTAATTTTAATAAGTAAGTTTAATCGCTCTAATTTATTGCTTAATTTAGTGCCCACATTTAAAAAAGTTATAACATAAAATTATAAATATGTTTTTATCTTTACAAGCTATAAAACTCCAACTATATTTCATAATAAAATATAGTATAAGACATGGCTAATCACTGCCACAGAATCTCATCGAGTAGAACTAACCCTTCCATAGGCTTGTTTGAGATTCACATGTCGCGCTTCTCCGAGCAGAAAAGACCACTTAAGTGTTAAGTCATGCGCTGTGTAATATAGAAAAAGCGTTTTATACTTCAAAAATTACATTTTTTGTATTATATATAAGTAAGAGCATTTAAGGGTTACATTGAAGAAAACATCAAAAGAACCTTAGTAATTAGGTTTTGATAATGTAGCTAAGTTGATAGTGACTCTATAAATGTTGAATTTCGGTTTTAATTTACGAACGGAAAAATTTGCTTAGATTTGCTTTCAGATTTTAGTGCTTGTTGGTTATCTAACTTTTGATTTAAAAAAGGTATAAAAATACATAGATGAGTGTATTAAAAATACTCCTTTATAAGTATACATTACTAGTAAGTCGTCGAATTAAAATAAGCATAACAAATTCATATAATATGAACAGTACACATACAGATTGACGATCACTACGACGTAGTAACCATGCCGGACCGTTGTTTATTGGGTTCTGGGTTCGATTCCCAGCTAAACAGAAATTTGAATATAACAATGATTTATATTGTTCACTGTATGACATTTGTAAGCTGTTAGTTTCTACGACATAATACGCTTGACTTGAATTTGAATGACTTGAATTAAATATGTATTTTCGCTACGCTTATGGACTATCCCTACAATATGGTAGTAGCCTTACCCGATTACCCCGGTGTTTGCTTGAGAAATACGAGGTCTTAAGACGGTGGGGAGTGTAGGGCTGTCACGCGACCATGTTGCGGTCATTTGTTTGCGTGACTGTCTAAATGGTTATGTTTTCACGCTTTATGATTTCATTTTTCACGACGAAATAGATAACAGGGTAGTTTTTCGTTGTTTAATTATGGAGCGCTATTTTGAAACCGACGAATGTTTTTTATTTTTTATTTGACAAATGGAAGGGAGTTTAATATATTTTTAGCTACAGATGTAAAAATAAATGACAAGGATTTCTTAAGCAAGATATTAACTTTTTTTTAATATGGTTCAAGATTTTGTTGTTTCTCGTTAGAAATTAATCAAACTAGATTTTTTAACAAATAAATCGATAACGATCTATTTTGTAATTAAATCACACCGAAATACAAAATAATTTTAAAATAAAAATTTAAGACAATGTTTTACAAAATTATTAACTGTAAAGAAATAAAAGAAAAGATTAGCAAATAAATAATAAACATTTTTATTTTAAATAAGGCTAAGATGGTGGTAGTGGCAACCCTAAAAACGTTTATCATAATACTCGACAATCTTACAAGATTTCCTCTCTTGAGAAGAAGACCCTCTTCGTTTTCTTACTCAATTGCTTCACTTTAGTAACCTTAAAAGCTTCTTATTTTTAATAAAGTGTGAACTTTTCATTTGTTAATGTGCTTTAAATAAATTGTAAAAAAAAAAAAATTTTCGACTGATAATTTTTGTTGACTGATAGTTAATCTGGGCTAAATTTACTTAATTAATGTTATTGTTACGTCTCCTAGCCAGTTACCACCATGAAACTTATCTAGTAATTGTCAATAGATCACCACATCCTATACCTATTGAAAACCGTGTCTAAATCAGTCTAGCAGTTTTCGAAACAAATGACAACATTATTAATTGCACAAACAAACAAATTAACGCGTCCCCATCTCCGTAGCGTCGTTAATAACGCCATTAAAAATTACCAGAACACTATTTACGTATACCTCGTTTTTTTCGTCGTGATATAAAAGGTAAACAATCTTGGCAGAACTTTTATTTATTTCATTAATTTAAAAAAATATTTAGAAGTATACAGAAATTTATTTTAACATTAAATTATTGTTCATTCTTTATTTATTTTTTTAACTTGTGTCTGTCTTATTTTTAAATCGGTAATTACAATAAAAAGACAGTGTAAGATTGTTTACCTTTTATATCACGACAAAAAAAACGAGGTATAGTGTCAGATATTCTCTGTCGATATAAATCTCACTCATCATCATCATCATCATCATGATCATCGATATAAATCTCATTTCACTCATTAAAACATTCCTTACCCTTTCTTTTCTTAACTCACTTCCGGTGAAAGTAATTTATCTTTAAACATCAACGAAACAATTTCCTCTACACGAAATCTCTCTTTGGATCATTAGAATAACCTATTGGGTAACAATTATTTGATAACCCTTCATGTAACCAATAGATTTCGTATCATAATTATTCTACGGAGAAAGTTAAACAGAAAAAATATTCTTCGGCTGATCCAATTATAGGTGATATAATCATCGTGCATGACAACTCATAATTGTCAATTATCAATATTTATTTAACTGCAATAAACACACTGTAAGTATAAACACCATACATACGTACCATACTTTAGATATACAGATATTGTCACAGTCTTCAGACGGAAGGGTCATTTAACACTTAGTTATTGTACTCTATTATTTGACAAAATGAATTATGGTCAAATTTCGACTACAAAAACTCATTACGCTTAATCCATCCATAAACATCCTATGTACTACCCAATACAGCGCAACCATACAATCCATTACCCGAGACAATGCTATTTTATATACCGAAACAGCATCTATGACGTCATATGGCATCTATCACAAGATCGTCCCGCAAAAAGGCAGCGCCGCACAAAAAGGCACAATAATAGAAACAAAACACTGGCGTGAAAGTTTTACGTAGCGGCACATTTTACGCATTATCTAGCGCAAATTGTGAACGCGAGCGCAAAATTCCTAGGCCGATGGTTCTCAAACTTGAATCTGGTACATTGGAAATCAAGATTTTTGTCAAATCAGTCAATTAAAAGGTTTTATTATTGGTAAAAATCGGGCAAACAAATAAATTGAAGTTAATTGTGTTTTAAAAACTCAGTGTGTTTTGTTTAAGAAAAAATAACATATCGGCCTATGTATCATGGGTTTCCCGATTTCTCCTGTGAGTGCCTTATTAGTTAGTCTAATAAGGTTACATTAGGTAACTAGACGAACCCAGCCTTCAGAAGATTTTCTTCAAATGCAAAATTAGTTGACGTAATTGGTAGTAAGGAAACAAATCTTTATCCCTCTTACCGCTTAACTGAAGTAACCTTTTTGCTTTTCTTATTACATTACTACTACAAAAAATTATGCTAATAATCAAAGAAGTACCACGAAATTCTTAAACAAACCCTCGTAACCCCAACTGCGCGCCCCCAGGGGACCCCGCGTCTCACTTTGAAAAGCGCTGTCCTACTATTTGCGGATCGAGAAGACAAGCTTTTAATATTCGAGGAACGGTGGAGACAATCCTCTTAATCAGGGAGCAGACAATGCGCGAAACGAGGCCACGCACATACGAGATGATTAGCCGCTTTGTTGGCGAGTGTACCGCGCACTTTTGTTACCAACTGTACCGGGCCCGGGAAACTTTTAGCTCATATGGATTGTGACGCGGCTAGAGCCCGTAATTGCTAGGCTTTATTAAAAATGTTAGTCTGTTTGTAAGAAAATAATTGTAGCTAGCTCGCTAAGGCGTGTACATGCTAAGCGGCTAGTGACGGACGGTAATGAATGACAGTATTGTCGTGTTTAGACAGAGGAGAGGACTGACGACTGACATTGTCCGATACCTACGTTTGTTCGATGAGCTAAGGTCGGGCTACACGCTCGGATTTCACGCCAACCATCCATAATTAAAATACCGCATAGATACTGAAATTTCAAGAATGATCCGTTTTAAATTTGCATCAGAATTGTACGAACTACGGCCGCTTATAAATGTAAACTTTTTATGCAATCTTTTCAGCTCTAAAATTTCACATTTGAATATTCTCGTAAAGCCTTACAAAGCGAGTATTTCTTACTCGTACAATGGAGGCAGAGAAAAGACCATGTTATTATGACACCACGCATTCAAAAGATAACGTAAAGACACACGAAAAAAATCCAACACACGTCGGGTATTAAATCTCGACACGACAACGGCATCAGAACTTCGTCTAATTAAAAATAAATCGGGTAAAAGACAAAGACTCTGCGAGATTTCGTTTTATTGCGGGGAAAAAAATGATACAGCCATAGGAAAGAAAGAGGCGGGTAAAAAACACAATAAAGAAACAATGTAAACAAGTTAGGGTGTACTTGAGTAGCTCATTACGTAGCAGATGCGGCCGCATTAGCCGGTTGGCTCGTTTGAGCGAGCGCTGCGCTACGCCGCTACGCTGCTACGACGAGCGCTACGAGCTCCAGCCTACGAACTACGGATGGCTTGACGGCGCGCTGACAAGAGACGTTATACCTTTGTTTAACCTATTTCGGTTTAGATACGCTTTCATGTGATCCCCGCTTAATTAATTAAAACTAAAGATCGTAATTACACACTATTCCGTAACGAGCTTTGTAGTCACGAACTCTCGAGCGAGTATCGAGCGTGGAAATTGAAGCTCGAATTCGCATACATATTAAGTGGACGTACGTAATTAACAAAACAAAACGCGACTCAAATTCGGTACCAAATAAAAGATTCGCCCCATTAGAGGAATCTTCAAAAACCGAATCGCACAATGGACGCAAAAACGACAAAACAAGCCCTCTAGAAATAATTAGTTACCCATGAGCATGTAAAAATCCACGCGATATCTACACAAAAACCGTGTATCGAATCTGCTCTCATTCATTTATTCAAGGTAACGAATTGAATTGGGTTTTTGTTCGTTTCCATATTAGCGACAAAACGTGCATACTCGAATTTAGACACTCGATGCACTTTCGTATGTTTCGGATTGTTCATTCCATTCCATTTTTCTCCTTTTGTTTTCGATTTGAGGACAATCTGTGGCTCGCTACTTGTATCTACAATGTTTTGTTTTGTCTGAGTGCCGCGATTGTGTTATTGTGCGCCATGTAAACCTATTCTTACCTATTTTTAAAGTGCACCTGCTTTTGATTCCATATTTTTTTTAATATGTCACAATTGTTTGAAAAAGGAACTCTTTTCAAATTAGGACTATAGATGGGAAGACTTCCCTAGCCTCTGTTTTGTCTATCTTCTAGTATGGTTCAGATGATATTTGCTATGTTTAACGTATTGTCTTTTCCTTGACGTGTGTTTTCATTTATGAAAAATACCAACGCAGTAGGGACACTACCTCAAATATTTGACATTTTCATTAGAAATGGCTCATTGACATTTAATCTTACACACAATCATTAACTTAACACGTTAAATACAAATCCCCACCTGATTGATACTTTTCATACTTTTTACATTGCGTTAAAACAATTATTTCCAATTCAAAACTCACCTGTAAATACGTGGCAGTAACACAATTATTTCCGATACAAATATCCACCTCACACGTTAGTTAGTACTTAGAAAAAGAAAAGGGGTCTAATGATAAAATCATAAACAAAATCGCGATAAATGGTACCGGAAACACGGAGGCATAGCGCACGGAAACGCTCGACAACAGTGACGCGATTCACTTCCGTTTCCTTCCAGTCACGCACTAGGGGCTTTTACGTTGGCAAGTGTAACATACTTTAAAAACTACTTCATAAAGATTGGGACGATGGCTACTGCTAAATGCATCTTTAAACACTAATTTTAATCAGGTGTTTGAGAGAGATAAAAAGACCAAAATGACAGTTGCTACTTAATTTTGCGTTTTCTTTGGATACTTTTTTGTCCACGTGTTTGAAAGAGATGCCAGTATAAAAAGATGACGTCATTCTATTTGTCATAAAGTTATAGATCAATTTGTTTTTTTTTCGATAAGTAAGTAAGTTCTCAACACAATCTTATTTCTAATCTCTCGCTAATTTAAACATATCGTTTATTTCTGTCGCTTTGTAACCGAGCTAATTTACACATAAATCATTCATTTCTGTCTCTTTGTAATCAAATTCGAGATGAAAGCAGGGCAATCTGGCAGACGGCAAATTCCTACACATACATTATAATATTAATAAGCAATATATTATATTAAATATCCAACGATAAAGTAAGTTAAATTTAAAATGTTTGACCGTGTCCTTTAACGTGCGCCACCTCTTATTGTATGTCACCGAGACAAATGACGTCACAATCCATCGCTAACATAAGTCATTTACATCAAAATGGCACCTTAATATGCCCTAAAAAACCCGTCTTTCACCTGTACTGATCTATACAATCAGCACGGATGCAGCAAGTAAAACACTTGCTCGTTTCCGTATCGCGACGTATCTACGCCTAGTTCCGTTATATGATAGCATAATTATATGTTTTCCACTCATCTCTTTTGTGAACGGTTTGTGTATGCCGCTTCCTGTCTTGTATGAGCGATGGTATGGCCCAAGCTGTAAGTGAGAGCGGTTTGTGATCTATAACTTTTGCATAAGATATTTACAAGTATTTTAAGAAATACTAGGATTACAAATTTGTAAAATATCTATAAAAAAATTATTTTCAATGTCCATTTTAATGGAAAAATCACCTTCACATCCTTGTGAATTTTACTGCGTTCTACTGCCCATGACGTAATAAAACATACATTTGTCAGATCTGCTTTGTAATAATAAAAAAAATTGATCTTGAAGATAGGTAGATATACTCGTACCTGGAGGGAATACTCAAAAATAGTTTTTACTTAAGTTCGTTCTGCAAATGTTAGATGCTTTTGTGACAAAAGTACTGTACTATGAACTAAAAATATTAATGAATTAAAGGATATATTACAAAAATAGCGCAACATTATTAGTCACTTATAGTTATTGTATCAATCAACTCATAATTCAAACTACTTTTCTAAATACAATGGGATAATAACAATTATTAAATACCCGCTCCCGCTTCATCTTATAACTCAACCCAAACCAAACAGATATGTATACAATGTAATTGAATGGGGCGCTGTGATTCATGTTATTTTATTGGTGAACAACGCGCGGCTACTTTCACATTATCGTCACTTCTCGATTGCCACGGACTCACTGCTTATTTGGGGGATTTCGCAACCGTATTGTGGGATGTAAATCAGTGTCATCGGGGATTTTTATGCACTGAAAGCCGCGGCGACCATAATCTGATTTTAAATGACGGCTACGATATACGCTAATTGATTGTAGCATGGACCACAGACTAATTTGATTATCGTTGTCGAATGCAAGTTTACTTTCTTATAATACGAATGATTTCTTAAGTTTGCTGTTGAGATACTAGGAATATTTTTTTTGTTAAAATAATAAATTCATGCAAAATCTGCAGCAATTTCAAAACATCAATCATTTTGACAGATATTACTTTAAATCAATATTTTTTTCCATAAAAAAAACTTTTTGAAGTAAAACAATTACCTATACTATCCACGCATATTAGGTATTAACTGTTAATATAATTTTGATAGTTAAAAGTGTTATATCAAAATAGCATTAAAGAGTATCAGTTTTATTACAATATCCCGGTAATCCCCTTCAATAATATTTCTGCAATTTAAACTTTTAAGAACACTTAAACGACCGTTAAAAGCATAGCAAATGTCACGCTCGCGCCCTCGTGTGTTCAAACAGATGCCGATTTATTTCACCGAGATCCGTTAAATGTTTTTATCAATAAACACATAAGGTTAATCGGTTGATTTACATTATGAAATCGTGGACGAAGTGCTTTAAGACCCACGTTATAGTGGTAACAATTTCATGGTAGACAGAGGCAAATACATGGTAATTAATTTAGGTTGTTAAATTACGACAAGTAGCAATTAAAGAATAAACGTTTTTTTATGGAGACATCGTTAGTAATTTCTACAAAAAAAACAAACCTAATTAAAGAAAAAAAAATGTATGGAGACATCGTTAGCAATTTCTACAAAAAAGAAACTACACATCACCTATAGAAAACCGTCAAGCAGTTTCAGCTGTAGAGCTTACTAAAGAACATCCATCCTCTTGAAAAGCATTACCCTGCTATAGCAGTCGGGAAAACATCCTAAAAATTATATTGAAACAACTTACATAGACGCGAAACTTTCTTCGTTATTACAGCTTATATACATCAGATGTTCGTACTACAATATCTCTGACTTATCACTGAGGATTATTTAATCAAGTTATTGAGTAACCTGTAGACGTAAGCCTCTTACTAGTGTAGGTTCTAGTGCCTACTGAGGATAGAATATATTAACCAGCCCTCCATGCAACACTTGTCATAGCAGACGTGACAAATCGATACTGAGAATCAATTGTTTGACTTTACATTGTGGAAAAATGTAAGAAAGCCCTCGTATTTATATATCTTTAGGTCAAATCTTTATATCTTAAGACGCATAATTAATGTCTACTTAAAGTTTGACAACGAAATTTTTTTTATTTGTTTAATTACAACCCTGAACAGTGATCGAATTTAATGTTTATTGTTCTTTAATTTACTACCAATATGTCTACTGGTATATAATATAAACCTTCGAACAATCTTGTACTTAATTCCGCAGTATCTAAACCTCATTTCCGCGGTCTCTTAACACATATATGAAACGTGGCATTCTCAATAAGTAAAGGTAAAGGTAACCATTGATAACTTTTGATAATAAACATCATATCCCGACTTGATGGACCAGCAAAAAATATAAGGTGACCTACTTCACAATTTGCACCTTTCCCCAAAAGATTTCTTTTGTCAAACGCACCTTGCTTGGCATATGTTACCCGCATGTCTTCGATCCGCAAGATTTTTTGCTATAAAACTCATTACCTTTGATATAAGAAATTCAGACCTTCAAAAGTTTAAGAGCATTGATCAGGATGCGTGGTTAAGATGTGTGTTCAAATAGAACCCAATTCAAAAATTATAATAATGGTGTACGGCAAATTTAGCAAAAGCTTATGGGTGGTTTAAGAATCAAATTAGAATAAACAAACATTTCTTATCTGCAAGCGTAAACTAAATTATTTTCCTAAGTATTCTCCGAATACTAGGTACCGGTTCTGCGTATCGTAATATAAAAAATATCAGATTGTTACTTACGTAGGTAGTACTTAATATGTAGGTAGATTCTACATTTAATATTTTTTTCCAAAAATTCAGGGCTATAAACAACAAAAAATGTGATATTGAAAATACTTAGGTATTAATAGAAAACTTTGAAAAAAGTAATAATATTCCACAATAGAAAATATCATAGTGTAGTACCACATAGTAACTATTCAAATTCGGTATTAGAATTGAAGATTATACTTATAGTTTACGGGGGAAGGTTGTCTATTGTTCGAGATTCCATCGATTGTAAAGACCCTGCGCATTAAACACTTTTCTAGGGTCGATGAGACGATTGTGGAGCGTAATAATAGAGGAGAAAGGGGTGTGTTGCACCTTTACGTTAGAATGTCGCGTGCTGGACCGCGGGTTCTACTTTTTCTATCGCAAATGTGTTCTTCGCATCTTGTATTTTAGATGACTATTGATACAACCTTATTTATTTTACTACCTGTCTATAACTATCTACAAATATAGTTAGATGTATTTTGGAGTTTTTGTATATAATTACATTAGTATTTTACTTATATTTTTTTTAGATAATCATGTTTAACACACAGTCCTTTTTGTCAGTGAAATTAAAGTTATGTAGTAAATTCTAATTCTAAGGTATTGATTTAACTATTTTTACTAAACCCAGTTTAAGGTAACTTAAAGCCAATAAAATTAATTTTTTTTTCTATTGTCAGACATTTGTTTTTAATATTCGTTAAACTAAAATCCTTTCGAGAGATTTTAAATTACCAAACAAAAAAATATTATAATAACGCTACATGTAACTACTTTCTAAATCACTGATAAAATGAATACAGAACCGATTCGATCACACTCTACGACAGATGTGAAATCAATATGGCGATAAATTTGCATTTATTTTTATATAAATCGTGCCTATTCAACTTAATGACACGCGATATGGGGTAACCAAAGAGTAAAGATGTTATTCCACAGACAACGTTTGCAATTTGAATTTAGAACGCATCTGCGGCGCGTGCGCATCATGCGAAAGATGTTTTGCGATGATCGATGGAGCTTTTTTTCAGTTGTGTGTTTTGGTAACTTTTTGAATCTGGAGTGTTTTTATAAGATAAACTATTAGGTGAACTAGAAAATTAATGAACATTTTTTTACTGATATCTTTATCAACAATCTGTTAGCCTAATTTTAGTTGCAGAAAATAAACAGCAAACAAGAAATCTACATAAAATTTACTTTGATTGAGAATGCATTTATCCTAATCTCTTCTTGGACGGCATTCTACGATAACAATAAAAATTAAACAACTCTAAAATCCCAGCCTATCCTTTCTTATTTGAATTTTACAAGATGCTCAATAATTTCCTAAACTTTTTTATAACTTGAAAACCAAAGTACCTACGGGTGTAAGTATCCGAATAATATACTAAATTTAGCTGGTAAAATATTGGCGAAATTGGAAGTACAAGATACTTAACGTTCTATTGTATTCGGTAAGCGAAATTATTGATCGCGATGCACTCCCCTACGTCAGCCATCTTACTGGCAGCTGCTCTGGCGCAGGGTCAAAGGTGGCAGAGGGGCAAGTACCTTTTGTACGATCTCAAATCGTCCAACACATTTTCAACCTTATCCCCCTAATCTTAAGGAACAAGCGGTGCAAACTGAAAACAATAGTTCTAGTAGGCGCGTGCGTCTACAGGATTATGATACGACGCTGTAGGTTTGGATCGATATGCGTTCCAAATTTGAGTCTGGCGCGGATAAAATGATATTAGATATTCATAATGTTGTAGTGATGAATATTCTAGTGATAGCTTTCAAGTTATGTATCGAAAAAGTAGAATCATAATTTTGTGACGTATGACTGTAAGAGTAACTTGTTTTAACATGGGTAGGCTATTTTGAAACCATAAATCGTTCTAAAGACGTCACCTATGAATAAAACTCACATAAATATATCATAATGAAAAATTCAATACCTACTGTAATTTTAAAAAGGAATTAAGCACAAAAAAAAATTCTTTCCGTTTTTGATTTCTAGTTAAAGACAATTCATTTACATAGGATTGAACTTAATAAGTTGTCGGTATAAATTCACACGTTAAATTAATCATGGTTTAATAGAGCTATTGCATATTGATGAGGGGTGTCACACGAGTTCCCACTAACACAGTTAAAACAACCATACCGAATCATAATAATGACAGTAACAACCCTATCTCGTTTTGCTTTCGAAGTAAGAAGACCCATAATATTTTAAACAAACAACTTTAAGTTGGATTTTTTTTTAAATTTAACATCTTAAAATACCTACTCATTCTTTCTATGTAGCTTGTCAGATGGATCATAACTATATTTCCAGAGTATCCGACTGGGAATCGAACCCAGAACCCTTCACTTTTCAGACCGGGTTACTACAAAAGAGGTCTACATTACTATTCCAAAAACTTTCTAGAACTTTTCCGTACAATAATGCGGCTACCATCAAAATTACGACTACGTTTGTCATTAGTAAAATTATGGAAAATGTCAATGGACAGTCTTCAAATACATCTCAAAAACTAAGATCACACCTGGCTCAGTATAAAGTATATTCATTTTTTGTGTTAGGCGCCACTTTTTTACCCTAAAGACATTTAATACGCCCACACAACACATTAAATCGCCGGATCAAACACCATCTGTGATACCATCTCTACACCAAACTGCCTTGCTAAGCAAAAATCAATCTTATTACTAACTGCATACAGTAGTTCAGTTTCTATCGTAAGCAGTCTTCAAGAATCCAAGTACCTTGCAAGAAGATTTTATCTGCAACCGATTTCAAACATTAACACGACTACTTAGAGCTTATTTATCGGTGACATCTTTTTTATTACGGTAAGGTGCAATCAAGAATCAGCTGTGCGGTGCATCTTTACGATTCGAAGTTAGCGACGAACGAATATGACTCTTAAAGCGTTGTGTTAAGGTTTTAATGCTTTCAATAGATCCTTACAAGTGTTCGAGTCGGCATTAGCAGAAAGCTGCTTTGGGAATAACCCGAAGATAAATCTGTTCCTTATTCTATTCATTATATCCATCCATTGATATTTGAAGTGTCGATGCCAGACTTGTTACTACGATTTACCTTTTCATTCTTAGGTTTTTTTCTTTTAAAATGCAGCAGATTTTTGTTATTACTGATTTCTATCAATTCCGTAGTAGTATGTAGTTGAACGAATGATAAGTTTTAGGTTTAAAATATATTGACGACCAAAACAAATGCATAATAATAAAACGTTAACAAGGAACCACTAATGTAACCTTCAAATCCCCGAACAAAAGGAAAAAGTAAATACAAAAACAGTAAGAGCATTACATTACGGACTTTCGAATAGGGTGGCGGGACATGTGCGCACGCGCCGGTCGACAATCACAGTAATAATATCTAAAAAATAATAATAAATCCGGGTGAAGAATAAAGAAAATCACCCCCCGGTTCCCCTTGCCTTTATCTTGCAAACAGACTTCAAATGTTAAAGATAATAGGGGTGGTTCCCCTGTGCGCGCGCGCACCTTTAGCGGGGGTCGCGGCGTAGCGTCATGCGCGTATGTCGGTTACGTTCAAATTTTGTTTTGAGTTGCTCTTGTTACACTATACTTATGCTTGGGCGACTTAAATTTTAGTCAGCTTACCAATCGATACATTCAATTGATCAATCACACTTAATTTTTATACAATGTATGTATATGTCTAAGTTAAATGATTATTATTCTCTCCATTGATAACATTTTTGTTTGACACGTGCTAAAACAATTTTAGAATATCATTTAGGTAACCTGAAATATGACTAAACATCATTGGTGTATTAACCTATGTATATTCTTAGTAATAGTGATGTGTGACTAAATTCAGCCTAAATTGTATAAAATATTTTTTCTCTACCAATATTCAGTTAAGCATTTAACCGGATTTTTGCTTTAAACACAATATAGAATTTGTTTAAAGTTAACATGAAAGTAATACCTAGTAATATTTACACGAGAATAGTCGTCATTGGCGAATAAATATACAGTCAAAGACAAAATACCCTTTTATTTCCTCCTGGACTAAACAAAAATAAAGAGCTAATCCGATGTTAAACTCAGTTCTTGTTACGAATAAAAAAATATTTCATTTACGGCTACCAACAAGATTTAACGAAGATACACGAATATGAATAAAACCAATCGTCGCTAACAAAGGGGGTATCAAAATCGAAGGCAATTAACGATATGACGTGGAGGTGCAGAGGACTGACTCAAAAAACTGACGCTTTGTACCTTTGATTACTTGCGAGGATAGGGTTGTCACTTACAGATAGACATCATACATACATAACAAACATACACCAACATTTTAAACTATCCAAAATCTTAAAGCAATGTTTAGACAAAATAAAAAAAAGGAAATCAACAATCTTAATTTTTTATAATATTGTCATAACACAAAATTCTCAACTTACTTCGGTACAGTAATGTATACCTTAAACTGTTTGCGCGATATTGTGAATGTTATGCGAGTTTAAAAACAAATTACGACCATCTGGCAACCCTACGCCGCCCGGACACAAGACAATGTGTGGATGAAAATGAAATGAAAGGCCGTGTGCTATCTATCCCTGAATCTATAGATCTACTCGTACATTCCACTATACGTGTGTCTAGCAACAAACTCTACTCTACACAGACTATAGTATTATTATTATATTATTATTATTCTATACGGGTGTTGTAAATAAATACGAGTCGATTTGGAAATGAATTATAATATTACATGTTTAATCAAAAGATGCTTATAGATTAGAACTATAGATAATTTATTAGCCGAGATACATTTTGCGTCATAAGATTATGAGTTTAAGATTAGGAGAAAACATTTGTTAAGATTTAGATTAACGTTAGCACCCTTCATTATTACCTAAACAAATTACGTCAAGACTCATAATTGCAAAATCTCCTAAATTACTCGATTTATAATCTTTTCAATCCACATAGTAACAAAGAATGACAGTAGTCACTAAAAATAGAGTATTAAAATTCCAAGTCCTCCATCTCGCAACTATTAATTAGTAGTCCCCAATCAATTCGTAATCAAGCATAAAATTAAACCTTGGCACACGCCAAGCGCCACAAAAGTAAGGGTGTGTCCATACAGTGCCTTATGGCACAGCAATTTGTTCAAGACATCTGGCCTCACACCTGCCCGCGCACCCCTCACTACCCATACCGATAGTGTGACGTTCAATCTAATGCGGTTCTAATTCCAAAACATACATCTTATCCCGTTACAATAAAACGCAAATTACAACGTCAACTTGCCCCACAATGTTGCCACAATCTACCGGTGTATTATGGTTTTGGCACAGGGTCCAATGCTCCTGTCATTCATCGTAACGTGTTCGCTCATTAAAATTCGGAAATGACGAACAGTTTTTCGACTCCAATTGTTTTAGACGCGGTCAAGTGAGACTTTATGATGGGGAAACGATACGTATGTTCCGTCATTAGACGTGGCTAGTTCCGAATGCGCTAGAACTTTTAATTCGCTTCCCGTCCGCAACTGTAACTGACATCATTCAATTAGTTGCATGGCCTATCAAGCTTGTTTGTCCAGTAGACGCTCGCACGTCAATCTCAATAGCGGTTCACAAGTCCCACAATACTACCACGTAAACGCGTAGCGTACGTTCATTCACATGCGTACATACGTAACGTCTTGTACGTACACCGCAAGGATGTGTGCGTGCCCATTCAAGACGCGGTGAGACGACCTCCTTGCGTCACTTCCGATGACGTCACGCGTCTTGCAAGTGGGCGTATGAACACACCCTAAACTTATGCTTTGACAGGTCGCGGTAAAACGTCGCAGTGTCTGATGACGAGATAAGTGAAGGGTTGTACAGTTTCGATAACATGTAATTTGGCAGCTTTAAAGAACTTAACATGATAAAGAAGCTTTATTGATGGCTGGTGCGAGGTCTTTACACTTCAGTTCTAAATATAAAAAGTTAAATTGTTGTATTAAATTACAAACTATCAGGTAAAGCGGTATCCGTGACATTCATTCGGAGCAATTACGTCATATCTTTTTAAATTTAGACTTCCGGTTTGAGTCTTGGGTTCTGCGAAAAAACTTGTCTAGTTAATTCGAATCGCGGCAGGGGAGCGAGGATGCGGGATAGTGGTAATTTGGGCCAAGTAGACCAATTCTACGGTACTATTGTGGTTCAAGGGGC
Organism: Lerema accius; assembly: GCA_001278395.1. NCBI lineage: Eukaryota > Metazoa > Arthropoda > Insecta > Lepidoptera > Hesperiidae > Lerema > Lerema accius. The sequence continues at coordinate 52,087 of LGAG01001776.1, forward strand.
TCTAAGAATGGTTCCTTCAATTCGTCGCCCGCATGTCACTGCAAATAAATATTAATGGCGAGCATTGAAGTGCTTTTGTGACTTGGATCGGACTTTCTTCCGGATCATGTAAATGCTGCTTATTATTTGATGACATGTTCAAAAGATATATCGCCTATATTTTTACATTTATCTTTGGTAAGTGTAGGTTTATGAGTCACTTAACGTTACCGTGTTAGACAATTATTTTCTTAATTTGTGGTGATGTTTAATAGTAGGTACTAACTGACCCAGCAGACGTTGTTTTGCAACATATATGAACTTTTATAGTTTGGCTGATCGCTTTGTGTTCCACAAAAGGGAGGCACTCCTAACCTTCCATTTTTATATCCTTGTAGTAAATATTTATTGTATTGAAACACACAAAAAAACATTGAAATCGGTGCAACTGTTAAAAAGATCATTAAGAAACACATCATTACATTACATATCATATTTTAACACTAACACTTTATTTTAATTATTTTGTACTTATATAAAAATAACATCGTTTAATTGCCCAACTACACTGCATGTAATAAAAGTCATTCGGAAGTCACAATATAAATCGATAACAATAAACACATCTGCAGGTTTTTACATCTTGCACAAGTATTATCCACGTCACGAAAATTTTGGCACGTAAACCTTTTTGTAAAGTATCAAACATTAATATATTTAAAACCCGGGATCTGTCCTTCTGATTTACACCTTGTCGTATGAAATCGATGCTTAATAACTTTTACTTTTAAGTAAAAATTGCCGGTACGATACCGTTCGCTCATTGACATACCTACTATTGTCGTAGGTAAGGATATTACAAGCTTTTATTTATCTTATTATATACAATTCTACCGTGATTGTTTGTAACTTAACTTCTCTTAAAGTACCTACAGGAGGACAAATAGTGATGTATTTTAGAGAGAACATGTAGGTAATAGGTATGACTTAGGAACACAATTAATGTTGCTTAAGCCGAGATATTTCAAGAACCCAGCTAAATTATTAGAAATTTAGAAACGCTGTCACAGCAAAAGTTGTTCATTATGATGAGAATTTACTAAAGATACCTATAGGTACGAAACTTAAAGGTCTGGAGTACTTGATGTGAAAAACTAAAGGGACAACCAAACTGACAGATAAAATACGTTGCGGGACAACGTTTGCCGGGTCTTCTAGTTTTATACTAATATCCTACGATCGAGCAGACTGCACGAAATGGTACCTAAGTGGTACAGTTGTCATCACCTAAATTGCCGTACATAAAATGCTGACGCACATAAATGGCTTTACGTAAAATGAAATTGAATTGAATTGAAAATATTTCTATTACAAAATGATTTTTCTCGGCAACGTGTCAGTGATATGTTTCAAATTTTCTTACGTGCATAGGTTATAAATAATCATTACCGTAATTGCTCGTCTGTTCGTTTATCGGTATTTAAAAAAAAGTTATATTAGCGAGTGAAGCACTTTTAAACCGATACAATACCTCAAACAGATGCTCAGTCTGATTTATTTCGTATTTGTATTCTGTACCGTCAGCAATACAAGCCAAATTACGCACTTACAACTTCCGTTCTTGGAGGACTGTATTGTAGTCAGTATACTACAGAGCGCATGCCTTTAACACCTGGTCATCGACCATACGAGTCTTTTGGGTTTCAACAATCAGATGTTAACACATTGAGATTTATTATCTGTTTATTGGTTAGGCTAATAGATGGAACAACTTCTTAAGCGGTATTTTAATTAGTGTTAGTTAAAGTTAACCTAGGACTTATTTCATTAGTAAACCACACACTGCTTCCCCACCCCCATACTTTTTGACAAACATACTCAACAGATACACTCATATAGATATATTATTTCTGATTTAATGTGAATATTTCACAACTACCTAAATAAATAATACTAATTAACTAGTGTTACAAAGTTATCTAATTTCTAATACGGGTCTTTAGATTAGGCACATCGGAAGCTAGAAAAAAAGAAGAAAAAACTCATAGATCTACACGTATCGGGTGCGCACGCGCACACACCGGGAGGTCCTGCGCACGTGGCGGCCCCTATAGATCCTATCGATACGTCTTATCGATAAGGGGAACGGGTGAACTATAAGGTTTATTGAACATATTTCGTGATCATTTTTTTGGGTGTCAATAAAAAATTAAATACATAAGTAGTTGTTCCTTTTTCTAAATTGAACATTTATCCTATTGTTTGGCAAAATCAGTTATGGTCGAATTCGTACTGCAGAATGAGTCCTGTTATGTAATTAAATTACATATTTCTACATATTTATTATGTAATAGAAGTTTTTTGTCGTACATTTTTTCTTTTTATGTAATTATTGTTGCTATGTATTTAAAAAATACTTTTTTTATTGTTTCAGATCCAACGGAGAGCCACGGGCAGATTTTCACCGGATAAGTGTCCAAAATCATATTAATGGTGAGTAAAAAATAACCATCACTTCAAATATTACAAAATGCAACTTTCCAAACATGTTCGTCATAAAAAAGGTAACGCAAATATAAATAGATTATAGTTTATATTAAACTACAATGAAAGAAGTGTGAATTCTGCTCCAGAGATGTCAAGAAAGAAAACTTGAATTTAATTCTAACTACTCTTTAACAAAATATATCCTGGGGATAGCTGTAGGAGATTTAAACCAAGTTTAAAGAGTGAATAAAGTAAAAAACAAGACGAGATATTAATTAAAATGTTACTTATATAAAACCATCTCGTAGATACAGATAGGCGTGGTTTAGACGTAGGCATTACACTATTCTACTGAGTAGAAATGAACACATTGTACTTTACAAATACTAGTTCGCAGCATAAGTAGGGCATTCAAATGTCTGTAGCAAAACAATGCTACAGAAATATTGCCATAATAATACCCGCACACTTGTTTTCTAAGCTCACTCAATCATTGCTACTTTTCTTTTTTTTAAACAAAAGAACGAATATCAAAAATATCCACATTTTGCATCGCGGATAGAAAACTACTATTACTATCCCAATGTTGGGATAGTTACAGCGCTTTTCTTTATGAGAGGGTTTGCGGAATTATTCACAGAGCGAGTTCGCGGGTATTTTCTTTTTTTTCTGTAAAAATGAAGTTGCGGGTAGCATGTGAATCGCTGGTGTTAAGTAGCCACTGTTATGCGTTTCCGTTGAGTTGAATTGAGCTTTGCAATTGACACTCTACTTTTTTAATAAACCCTATCGGTTTTCCACTTAATACATACTTATTACAAGTAAAATAATGCTATAAATTTTAAAGAAGGTATATGATCCTGCGTTCAAATTTTCTCTCGCATTAAGTCTTAAAATGTAATCCAATCCATTTTGATTACTGATGTGAACACTAAAGATTTATATCTAGCTTCTTAGACTGCAAAGAGCGTTTCCTATGACTTATAAATTACCTAAATGGCAAAGGCACCTGCATCAGCTCAGTTTGAGTCACTCACCGATGCATTTTCGGGAAACAAAAAAAAAAGAAAGAAAGTGCTGGCCACCACTAGCTCTCGAACTCCCAGCTAAAACAAGATAAGTCGTTCTCAACCGAGCCACTTAATAAATATTGTGGTTTTTCACGATTTTTAGCTTATCTACAATTTAGACACATTTCGTTTTCATGCCGTACCTATACCGTTCCTATCGCCAACGGATATTGGTCTTACTGTCATATGTATATTCGATTCAAACTATAACTAAACAATAAACATAAAAATGCAGTCAGCATTCATAAGTTCGCTAACATGACTTTGTAACGACGTCCTGTTTTTAAAATTTAATCATCATTTAACGTTTCAAACCTGCCTACGGGCTTGAACTAAACATACTATACTATCCGGTTCGCTATATACGGTCGGGTTTTCGTTAGTCTGCTATAAAACCGTTCGAATTTCGTACACACCCGTATTTTGTCAGTGGGAGGACGCAGGGGTGGACAGCACATGAATTTTCAAATAATCAGACGTACGTGCGTCTATGTAATAAAAGAGTACTGGTTTTATAGCGCCGTTGCTTTTTGTGATTCTCATAGAATTGTTCGCAATTGTGAACTCTTTTTTTCATCAATACATCGCAGTACCAGTCGCTTGAATTTTTTTGTAAAAGATGTTTGGTGCTCAATTTTCAGATTTGATTTACTTGTGTAATTACATCTCGGCCTATTTATAATTTCAGATTATACAAGTATTTGTAAATTGGGCAAATTAACTATCAGATTTATTAGAACTGCAAATTAGTTTCAGAGTCATCTATCGGAATTTTAGGAAAGCAACATTTTATTGTATTTATCCCTAAAGGGTTGAAGCTAATCAAATACAAAAAGCATAGAAAATAGTTAATCGAATGTACATATTTACCTACAGACAGCTGCGATTTCAGATAAACGTTGTGGGATTCAAATCAGATCTAGCATAGACTCATACATCAGTCTAGCAGTCCGGTTTTTGAGCTAGACCTGGCACGGGGCAGTTGTGAATATTTGATCAGTGAATTTCGCGGCGGACGAGGCGCGATCGCAGTGTTGACTTAGCGTAGTGCAATGTAATAGCTTTGTACGGTAAAACTCCCAGGGCCGCCATTTGTCAAATTGTATATGCAACATAAACTGCGTGATAGATACGAGTACCAGTATCCATCTACATACGGTTCCTATGTTGAAATGTTTATCAGGAATGCCGACTGCGTTAGAAATGCAAGTAGTCAGTCGCACGCGTAAAAAAAACTAAATTCTAATAAAAAACTTTGAAACAGTTAACAAATTCGAAGGTTAATTTAAAAATGATGACAAAAAAATGCTAATTTAAATAATGTAATTTTAGAGTTAAAAAATATATAAACCGGGAGAAAAGTTTTTTTTTATTTGTCAAATATTGGCACAAAACGCATAGTCGTTGACAAAAAAAGAGAAATCACCAATGAAGCGCAATTTTGATTTTGTAATAAAATTCTAAATTCAAATTCGAGTAGCCGGCAACAGTAGAACGTAGCCGATAAAGCGCACATTAATCAGGAACAACGCAGTTTTGAATATCGAACGCCAGAAGCGAATCGCGTATCACTGTACATAGTTGTTTCATTTCACGAATAGGTATGCGTCACGTGAATTTGTATTAGCACTTAAGGTTGAAATTCGAGGTTGCAGCTGAATTTATCTGTAGAGATTAGTGTAGGCTGTAACAGCCATTTTTAGTTCCAACGAAAAAAAACGTAACGTAAAGTCACGCTTCTATAAATAAGCTTTTGTGCTTGTTACCAAACTGATTGGGTACCTTTGGACTGTATGAATGACGTTTCTTTTCACGCAATTTTTTTATTACTTTTTATTAATTTTTTTATGTTTTAGATATCTTTAGATAGGCGACCGATGTCGATTCTAAGGGCATGTTTTGTAGGTAAGTAGTTTAGCGACCGTTAGTTGATATGAAAAATATGATATCTCCGTGCTACGACGAATATGTCCAATCTTTGGACCGGTGGTTAGGTATTAATTGTTAACCCGATAAGTACGTTAGCCACTAACCCCTTCATTAATAGGTATGTATGTGCGTTTGGGAAAACTAAAACTAGGAGGGCTAAAATTAGCGTGCAGTTTGGATTATAGAACCCTAGTGGCGATGTTATCGGCTATCGCGTATCAATACAGCCGTTATGAGGAATCAAAATGCATAGGGTTGCGTTGAAAAAGAAGTGACTTAAGTACAATTACAATATTATGATTATTAAGAAGTGTAATATGGAAATGTTTTCTATAATTATGCTAAGTTTAATTCAAATCCTTTCAACTGTTGATCATTTAATTTTAGTCACAAACATATAGTACATGTACCTAAACGTTTACGTCATCCCAGGAGAACAAACAATCCGGATGAAATTAATGTACCCTATGTTCAATTCAAATGTGTGTATGTGTACCATATTTCTAGATAATCCATACAACGGTTAGCGAGTAAAGAAAACTCAAACATCCAAACATCTTCACAAACTTTCACATTTAGGTATAATATACCTATTAGTAGTAGTATTCTTAAAGCTATTACATAATAGTCATAGCTAATTTTATAGCCGTACTTTTCGCCTTCGATAAGACTGACGTGTCCGTTATGAGGTTCTGATCAGGGCTAAGCCCCGCCCACCGTCTGATAGTATTCGGTATTGCAATCGTTCGTTCATTTTCAGGGTTTAATCGTCGATAGGTACCTACAGTACAATGGTTCATTGTTGTACTTAGTACGTTACTTGGGGAAGATTTAGAATGTTATACGTGTGATTGTTTGATATTTTGGTAATATTTATATACTAGTATATACTAATACTACTAGGTACTATTAGAGGTCAGTCGGTTTGGTTTAGTCTGTAAGTTAGGTATGTATTATTTAGAAATGAATGGAGTAAGAAATAGGTAAAAGTGGTTTTAATAAAATGTTACGTAGGTAATTGTTTTACGTAACTTGACTGGTTTCAGACATGTACCTATTTATTAAACTGGTATTCTTTAGAATCTGATTAAGAAAAGCCTTCGTCAAACTTTCTATTTGATAATGACTTTTGTATTTACATTATTTGAAACTGTCTGTCTGTCAACTGCTGCCTAGAAATGTGTCTGGTTTTCACCAGTCTAAGCTTCCATGTTTTCATACAACCTTCCGCATTAACAAACTAGATAATCAATAGTAGTTATACGTACTTATTCAGATGGTATAATTCCGTTAATAAAAATAGAGAGAGGACGGCGCTAGGGGAGGCAGGGGTGCGATGGGCTTCGGAAAATTCACCCGGTGAATGGGAAAACGCGGCGATAGACAAACAGCCGGCTGACCCCTGTGCCCCCTCCCACTAACGTACATTTTGAAATAATGCCCCCAACTTGCGTTACGCCAGGCGTCCATTTTTAACCGACGCAAAAAGAGGCTTAATGGCTAGTTACGTGAATTTTTTTTCAATCCTGCAGCCTGTTTTTTTGGTTTATTCATTTCGCACTGAAATTTTATTTAGAGGATTGAAGGATCTTTGTTTCTTTCTTTACGTTATAAAGATGTAGTTTCCATTGCTCGTGAGTTTGTTACGATCAACATGAACGACGCGTCTGTGATTTCACTGGTGAATATTTTTCTTTTCTTTATTTTATTTTAGCAACATTAGGATTCCCTGTATCATGTGTACCATGGATGACACAAATATACAAAGGACACACGCAGACCGAGAACAGAAATTTCGTAATCATTCAAACTTTTGTCTCACTGGTAATCGAACTCAGGACCCTTGGCGCTTTCAGGCATGGAAACAATTACGCCATACAGGTCATCAGTATGCATACAATCCATACAAAAGTAATATCTTTATAACACAATTCATATACAACTCCACTTGAAAAATTGGAACACTGAAGTTAAGAAAGCGCAATTACTTAGTCATTAAAAGCGTTTTAAAGTAATTCTCTAGATTTCTCTATTCAAGCGAAATGTAAAATACGTTGAAACGCACTATTTCTTCTTGTATTGCACTTGACCGATTTCTTTGAAGCGGCTTGAAGCTGCACCTTGCTGGTTTGTGTAATGAAACAAAAACATTGCTGTTTATTTTAAATACCTATGTTTCTATACATTTATATCAAATGTTTCTTAATATTATGTGAAAGAATCCCACTAATATTATAAATGTGAAAGTTTGTAAGGAAATTTTGGATGTTTAGATAAATCCAATATTTTTTTAACTACTCTTTACCAATGATACTGCCGGAAGAAAACCGAAATCTGGGATTTATATAAGATTGCATTTTAGTAAGATGTCAGTGCCAAAAAATAGAAAGACAACACCCATTGCTAAGTATCCAAACACATTGGTATACAAACATTTACAAATAAGGACCTAAATTGGAAATGTTCGAACTCCTTGAGACTTCAGAATAGTTAATACAGTAACTAAATTACGAGTAAATTCTCTTTGATGAACATAGAGATTAACAAATATAGAGAGACCTTATATAGGATACTCTATAACCATGAATATAATATTGAGAGGTGAAAACGTTTTCATTACCTACACATTCGATTCAGTTCAAGATTTCGACAAGCTTAACGACTGACTAGTAATCGTAGTTTAAACGATTTTGTCACCTATCAATTTGATTCACGCCAAAAAAACCCACTTCATTTTATCAGAAAGGGTGTAGCTGAATATTAAAGTCATAACCATTACGGCCAGAGCAACGTCACTTGCAAATACAGCACAGAGCAGTGTGAATTGAATGCGTCAATAGTTCGAATGAGTGCGCAATTCTAGACCGTAATAACGCACAACAAACGCCAGAACAGTGCATACAAATCTGACAGGAGCCGTGGATTGGCCCTGTGTACAATCTTAGCGAAGTTAGCCCACGCACTGAGGTTGTAAATCTCGTCGACTGAAATGGCTGACCATCCCCATCCCACGCCGCACAAGCACTAGCATTCGCTGCAAAAGTGTGCGCCATAAATTTTATACAAACGCCAGTGTACGGAAAACTGGACTAGGTATTCGCTTATGTGTGTGTGCGAAAATTCGTAACGTCCCGCAAGTGCAGAGGACATCGGCAGTTTTGCTTTGTGTTCGTACGTACCGTGTAGCCGGGAATGGTATCAGTCTGCCAGAGATGGTGTCACCGGCTAATCGAAATAAATTGATGGCGACACCGGCAGGTTAGTTGGTCTCTTAATTAAATAGAAAACGGATCAACCACACGTTTAGGTAGCGGTGAATACGTACGATGTTAATAAACTTTGAGGTTTTGTTTTTTTATGCCTTATGAAATAGTGTGGCATTGAATGCATAAATTTGAAAATGCAACCTTTCTTGCATGATACTTCTAAAAGGTCTTTCAAAAAGGCGATGATCATTAATATTAACTAAGTAGGTACCTAAGTATGGTAAGTAATTCTGATAAGATTATAAATTAAAAATTCTGTTTAATGATCACATTTGTAGCAATTATATTATGACCAGCAGAAGCTTAATAATCAATTAATCAGTCCTTTCATTTCGTCTTAAAATACCTTGCTTTCAGATTGTGTTTATTGCGATATTGATTTGCAATCTTTGACGTTAAGTAATTAGATTTTTCCTTTGAATGCTAGTTGCTTATTAAAATCGTACCGACTATAAATTAATTATATTTTTACGTCTTTAAAAAATACCCATTCACCGTGGCTTACGAATATAGGCAGAACTAAAGGAATTCGTAAATTTAGAAGCCAAAGCTATTCCGTCCCAAAAGACGACGTATTTTTAGGCCTTATTTGAAGAACCTATAGCGTTCAGTGAATACTTAGAGCAAAGCTCATTCCATTCACCGATGGCTCCAATTCCAGACTAGGTACTCTTTATCAGTAATAAGCTTAAAACGTACGTACACAAAGAGTCCATCATTTGAAACGTGCCGATTGCCAGCGTCAACGACCGTTCGTATTTGACGAATTATTCCGTCGCCGAAGCGTCCAAAACTGCAACCAATTAAAAGGGCAAGTGAGCTATCAATTTTTGAGTACCGGTTTTAACAACCTGTTTACCTTACCCGACTAAGCTTTCGGCGAGACCGTTTCGGAGCGACCCCACTGATTCCAAAAAGCCCATCAGCTCGCACGATTCCCTTTTTAATTTTTTTCTTAGTAACGAAGTAGGCGGCGGCCTTTCATGTAGCTTTCCATCCGGACGGTTCAGAGCGCTGAAAGAAGTGTTAACCGGCCCGTGATCGGCGCCAGTCAGGTGTAGTTAACTCGTAGGAACGATGGACTCCCGGAGCCACTTAGTCTGCTTCTGTCACTAATAATATACACTCGTTTTATTTTTAAACGGCCTACCTGTCGTTCCGGGCGCGGCGGCACGGCCTATACGCGCTACGCCTAACGCATAGCTACCTATACATATCTACTAGCTATACATACACGTATGTTCATTGTATAGCCAATCAAAAAGGGAAGTTACATGGACATTTCGACTCGAACAAGGAAGGGAACATGCTACGAAAACGGTATCCGAGGCTAGATGTCGCTTCCTGAAAAACACGCACACAGATACCCCTTATTAAGGACGTATCGGTTACGCACTTATATTTACCCGTGAACGTAGCTAAAGCGGAGAGTTCTGCACAAAAACGCATCTTTCCCCCCATCCCACCCCAG
>LGAG01001776.1:62308-83048 GCA_001278395.1 Lerema accius
GGAGAACGAATACATTCGACTAGCCCATTTGCAATATCGCATTGTGTGAGTGACTGTCTATACGAATGCCGCGGGTGTGGGTGCGCCACACAAACGAGAGTTTGCTTAGCCTGTGCGTAGTTTTACCGACGTATGTACGTGTACCGTGTACGCGGTATTGGTTTTCTGTAGTACTGGGCTTTAACAAATTTCAAATTCACAAAATCGTGATTGGTCGGTATTTTGTTTGGATAAACGGACGCACCTCTGCCGGGCGGTTTAAAATTCGCTAGATAATTCGTTTAGGTGTAAAATGATGACTTTTATCCGATTCTGTTGGCGTGACGCGGACGGCGTGATTGCGACACGTTGGCGTTGCACTTGTTTGTATTCTGAGCGACAGACATTGTATAATTATCGCGGTGTTCTTTACGAATAATGCGTATTTGCTGAAGCGGAACGCCTCAATAAACTAAAGGGTCGTTCTGACGTTTCGTCGATCATTGAATCCATAGACAAATTATCGGTACAAATGAAGCAATTAGCCGAGGACGCACGCGCCAATAACCGTTGACGACCGGAAGACAGACGTTCTAATGGCCACCTAAGAACCCAAATATCAATTTCTAGGGACCCGCTCGTGCGTAGACGTCACCTTAAATTTGAACTTTCGGATCCGGAAGTGCGCTACAAAAACTCGTAACCAATCAACCCGAATTTGAAAATCGAAATTCAAACTTGTCATGTCACGGTTCCTTTTGCAGGATGACGCGGATAATTTGAAACTTTGGAATCGAACACGGCTTCTTCAAGACGCATTGTTTAATTAGAATGGGCATACCGGCGTAGTAACTGATAGGGTTTGCTCCTTGTTAATAATATAATCGAATTTGAACTCTAACTCAATGAAATACAGACAAAACAAACAATTCTAAATGGAGTTTTAAGAGAATATCCAAGTCATTTCACACATGGAATGGAACATATGGCGTTAGGAAAGTGAGAATAGCAATTTTAATTAATCGATATGGTAACCCCAATTGAGATCGTATTTAGAAGGGTTTTAAGAATGATAAACTTTTGCCATTTGGTAAACGAATAACTTATTATTTACCTTTATAAAGTCATGTTTTAATAACTACCGATTCTAATTTCAAACAATGTGAAATAACTATAAAATCTTTTAAGAATAATGTAGACACGTACGAGTTTGAGATTTGGTATAGTTAAAGTTTACACAGAGAAGAAGTGCTAACGTTAAGTTTTATGTTTTATACATTCAATTTAAAAAATAAAACAAAACTCTCACTAATGTTTGATAGACAGATACGTCACACACGTCAAAATGACATCTACCATTTAGGGATAATGAACTAATCTATATTCGTTTATTTGACAGTCAATAACAATCGAACATCCACGGCAAAGCAGATACTTTACTTCTTTTAATTACTAAACTACACAAACAACGTACTCGAAATTATCATATATAATTGTGAATATAAAACAACGATAACGATAACTTAGGGCAAGGTCACACGGTGCGACAGATGCGCGCCGACCGGTACACCACGCGACAGCTTGGAATTCCGTTGCAGACGTAATTAGAAACTACGAAGACTGAAGGAGGGAATAGAGTTAGGAATACTTAGAGTTGTCGGAATTGTCGTTAGAAATAGAAAAACATTTTTTTAACACCCTTACATTTATATTACAGGAGACCATAAGACACCTTTAACTGAATAACTAGTAAACATTATTAGAAAAAGAAAAATTCGACTTGCAAATGCCTTTGCTACTCTTACAATTGAGACGAATGCAATGATAACACGATGAAATCCTTCAAACTGATTAAATTAGTCTAAGGCGTATAAGGAAGTGGACATACATACATACATAAGCCCTCCTAACGCAGTCAGGTAAAATGAAATAGCTAAATTTAACTTTAAATTATCGTATATATTGGTTGTTCTATGCATTGATATGTCTACCACAGCTGTGTTTGTCCAGGGGGTTGCGCAATTATTTATATTACGAACGCGTCCTAATGACATACAAACACGCAATATTTAAGATTCGCGGTTATGACCATAATCTATACACACTAATCAACACATTAAAAGGTATTAATAATTAAAAATTATAAATAAGGCAGTGTATCAAGCGCAGTGTGCATTTTTTATTTCAAAAATATTTCTAACATTTATTATAAATACAATTATCGTCTCGATGTTAACTTTAACTATGCCTAATCTTAAACTCGTACAGTATGCCAGCATTAATCATTAAAGGAGTCCAAAGTTTAACACTTCACGTATTTTTTTATATACAGATTACAATAAAACATGTATCAATGTATCATGAAATTAATCTGCTCGTCACAATGAACCAATTCCATAGCTAATTTAACTAAGAAAACTTGAAATTAAATGCCTATTTAAAAGTTAACGTTATATGCCCTAACTATACAACAATATTAAAACAAACCCATGAATGAACCACACAAACTGTATCACTTAATCTGACGCGCTACAACAATGAACACCCAGATCCCAAGTATCCCATGGGAATATTAGCCAAGTTAAACAATATGGCGTAGTACAAAGCGGTGGCATGACCTGTTTGCTCTCAAGACGAGGGCCCGTGAGACTAGCCGGGTAAAACAATAGGGTCCTTAACCGCAACCACAAAGAAAGAATTAAAAGTTGAAAGAAATCGGGCAAGACAAAAGTCCTCGGCAGAAAGAATGGAACTCTATACCTTTAGAAACACTAGTCGTTCAAACGAATACTGCGGAATATTTTATGGATTAAGAGGAATGAAATGCAAGTATATTGCGACAATCATTTCTCTTTACTCTCCGATTGTCATCGGAGTTTTAAAGTGGCTGCACTGGCAACAGCTTGGAGTCGCATCTGATTTATTTATGCCTTTCGTTAATCACCGCTGAATGCGATGATGATTTTTCAAGTACTAGAGTTTATAAATTTTCGCAAGCCCGGTAAAATATGGACATGATTTTTAACGGTGTTTTACATTTCATCACGAGGTTCGGGAAAATATTATTAATGATAGCTCGGAGCGATTTACTCATTCGTCTACCGAGATCATATTGTTAAATTTATTGTAATAAAGTAATTACTTGCGTCGCTACCAAATAATTATTTAATAGGTTTTCCTTCCTTAACCTGCTAAGGAAACACATGACAATAAACTTGAGTGTATTAAAATTTTTCATAGTTTTGTTATACCATAATTCGATAATATTGTTAGTAGAGGAGTTTCCTTCCCTATCTTATTCTCCATTTCGAAGCACCGTTACTAAATGGGAGTAAATAAAAAACCTACTGCCTACTACTTACTGTCCTACCTTATTCGTCAAAGACGTCTACTTACCGCGATGTTACCGTCAAAGCCGCGAGCTTAATTAAGGGCCGCCCTACACGCCCTTAACCCATTACCGATTTCCGATTTCCTGGCATCCATAGTTCTCACAATCAAAAAAAGATTTGTCACTTAAGCAGTTAAGGGGCTAAGTCCGGAAGGCGTAGTTCCCAGGCCGGCTCGGTCGGCCAGCTAACGATTATCACCCTTGGTATCGCTTACAACCGCGGCAAACTACCAGTGACCCTACAGAGCGACGTTCGGATACGCGTTAAGGTTAAAAAAAAGTAATAATTTGACACTGGGTTTAATTTACAATCTTTTGTATTTTTAAACAGATTAATTTGAAATGCCTGCTTATTTACCCTATGTATTTGTTTGTAGCTTTGCTAAAGTAATTCATTCAGGCTTTAAAGAATCTTAGTAGGTAGCTACTTAAATTTTTGTATATTTTTTTTAAAACCAAGTTTTTTTTATTGATAATTTTTCCGTCGATACAAAAGACTATTTTAACGGAAAAAATACATAAATATCAATTCTATCTCATAACTTAAGCGTTACTTAATTCACATAATTTTTTAACAATCCGGCTAACAAGTGCTATAGCTTGTATCCGATCACAGATGCGCAGGCGCATCGGACGGAAGGAAGTGTAAGGCGAGCGCGTGAGAAGTACGGGGTCGTCGTGAGAAACGACCGCCTCGCCACACACCGCAAATTGATACTTGAACACTATTGCGGTACTCCTTATACTAATTACACACACTTTTAACACCCTACTAATGAAATTAAAGACACTGTCTTACGTTCTAAGCTGGATTAAGTTGAATAGGTCATCAAAGTGAACATTTCCATAAATTAGACTCAACTTCTTTAGGGGATTTTTGCAGAAAATTGTGTCTTAATGTATTCGCTTTGTGAGATTTTAATATCTAAGTGATGATAAAAAGTTATAACTATGTAACTCCTAAAATCCGTTTTATAATACAGTAGATTTATGTACAGACTTTTAGTCAATTAGTAATTCGTCTCATCTTATTTTAAACGTTAAATTAACAAAGACCTAGATTTCAAGAAGGAGCAACGGATGTCACCGACGCGTTGCAGGCAAGACGGAAGTGGTTTACCACTTGTATAAATGCAGATATCATCTCGTAAATCAGTGCGATATGGCAATGAGTCACGGACAACGGGTACGCGACACACATGACGAGCTCAATAAAAAAAGATCACCAATCGTTCCATACTAAAGATCAGGGTGCGACGACCTTATTGAGTAGGACCAGTGATAAGCGTTAGCGTGTATTGAAAACTTCGGCAGTAAAGCGCAAACGTAGCGTTTTGTAGTGGCTGTTTGTTTTGACAGTTATTGTAGCTTTCATGTTTTTTTTTTGTTTTGTTAACAGACTTTGAATATTTTTTTAAATATGTTAAAATGGCGTATTGCTATGTTTTGAACAGTTGATAAATTAAAATTAATAATTAGGTATGTCAAATTGTTATAAATTAATGAGAGATATTTTAGGTGTTATTTGTAACATGTAACGGTAAACTGTTTTGTTATCTAATACAACATTAAGATTTAAAGTGTGTCACTTTTATTTAAATATTATGATTGTTTGGTAATGTATCATAGATAATAAAAATTTTATTAGATCTGACACTTGATTAAGAAACTTCTAGTCAAGTATCAAATACTAAAGATAGATAGGAATGAGAATAGACATATCGACGAGTTAACCTTATCCAATCGCTATCCGCTCTTCGCTCGTCGCTCGCTCCTCCGCGCTTGTCGCTACCCGCTCGCTCCTGCAACTTGCGTTTCTCAGCCATGCATCGGAGTCACCGGAAGGAATCAGGGGCTCGGGCCACAATCTCGACGTCCGGTGGCGGCTTCCGCTACAGCAAGGCGTGACGACCTGCGCACGAGCATTGTTCGTAATTAGGTGTGTTCATTGTCGAGGTAATTCGTGGATGTAGGGCGCTTTCGACGGATTTTATAGGCGTTACCGCGGTGTAACATGGTGGTTTTTTTTAATTTTTTTTTAACTTTATAAATCCGGTTTGATATTTGATTCTGCTTAACAGATTTATAACAAGATTTATTTTGATTCTCTAAAGACGTGTGTTATTCAACAGTTCTGTGATGTTGTTCTATGCCACCCGCAACATTGCGAAGAAATAGGGGAGAAAGTGTAAAAATAATTTTGATTTGTAACATACTTTTTTTAACTGTAATACATTTTTTTTACTTTCACTTGATATTTTTAGGTGTAAATTTTACCACTTTAAAACACTAGGTAGTAGGTACTACAGAAAAATACTGCATCTTATTAATTAAAAATTAAAAAAATATAAATAAAAGTATTCCTTACCATTCTGTCGTCTTATACACTGATTTCACCTAATAGTTAATAAAGGAAACTACTAACTTGGAACTACAACTATGAAAGAATACTTTAAGAATGCGAGGAAAGTGAAGATGCAGTCCTTTATAAAGCGCAGGTGTATATTTATGCACCCACGGAATACTCCCGCTAAGATTTTAACCCAAACTTAGGTGATCGCGGGAGTAATCACCATAAATAAGCAAAGTTAATGATTTCTTCGTTGTATTGACATATATTGCTTTAAAAATTATGTGTTTGTATCACGAGTTTTAGTAGATGTTATGAAAATACGATGCCACTGTTTTTTTTTCTATTTTTTATTTTAAACTAGGTGATTAATTATCTGTGTTCTAGATGATCTGCATGGACCATAAACTTTCATAACACTGCAACTTAATATAAAAAAAAATATAAGTAAGTATTTAATTTTGGTAACATGTTATAATATTTAAAAATATGCGTTGAAAATTTAAAGTGTCGAAACAGTAAAAGTATTGTATTAAAATGCAATTCCATGGTATCTTAAAATAATATAGGCCACTTGGGAAGATACAGACACAATTTTGCTGTCCAGTAAAAAGTAATAAAAATGTAGGAAAAATCCCAAAATTACTGCGTTATTAAAACACGCTTGTTTACCCCAGGTGTGAAAATTTACTTAACCCTTCAACACTTGTCGCGTCATTGCGAGCCGTTGTTTTTATTCATTTTATAATATATTCTGTTGCGTAGCAGTATAGTGTTATATTAGATAAGCTCACGGAATTTTAAGTTTTTGGTTTAGATAAAATAAGGCTAGATTGGCTTGTTGTTATGAACCCTAGGTCTAGGGGCCGCGTTTCATGTAAATTTCCGCTTATGCACCTAGTCGCACGGATCCTAATTGCTTTCCTTACGTAATTATAATTGGCGAGAAAAGTGTGTGCATTAATTATTCATTAAACACACCCCTCATTTGGCGTGACTTGAGACACAGCTAAACAAATATACCGCTGATTGTGTTTTTCCATATTTTTTCTTAATAAGGAATATAGATACGAAAATATAAATGGGCATACCTACTTGGAAATGGGCATACTTATATTGGATCCAGAAACTTACATCATGTTTGTTATTAATACATGAATAAAAGCATTAGTACTAATCTACATAGTTTATTTTTTGTTAACAAAAAGTATTTTTATAAATAACTTTGAATTTTCACTAGGTACTATCACACTTTTCAAAAATCGAAAAAAGAACATGTCGAAACAAAAGCATATTCCCTACAAACATCATTACATAATAACGAAGCACAAGATTAGAAAAACCGAGTCTATTCTGCTCATTTACGGTGAAAACTACGTACGGATTAAAATTGCACGTGTAGTCTAAAAAACGAAGAAACAGTACAGACGACGGGACAAAAGAGTGGCAGCAAGGTGCGTGAAAAGGGCAGACAATGTCATGTATCAAGTTCACTCTACGGAGGTTAACCGACGTACAGTCGCAAGCATCAAAATGAGCTCGATGTGCGTGAGATCGTGTGCGTGACTCAGACTTTTTGATTCGAACTTTTCTAACATTCTTCTTAGGTATAACAAGGAGTTTTAATGAGATTTTGAATAATAATGAGTACGTTTGCGAGTTTCGTAAGTCAAAATTACTGGTGAATAGCTCTTTTTAGTTACACATTTATGAGTTTTTAACAAGTAATTAATAGTTACTTTAGTATCAAAATATGAAGTAAAAGCAGTAGAAATTGGTAGCTTATCTATAAAAAAATTGTGACTGAAAAAAACAACAAACAATCACTTTTTTCGTGTGTAGTATTTTTTCAAATGAGCAAAATTAAACTTAATAATATATATAGGGTTAAATGGACACATTTTTTCCGTGCTAACTGTACAGTAACGGCTACTTTCCTGAGGTAAGATTTAGAAACAATCACAATGGTCGAAGGACAATGCGTAACGCGATATCAGCTCCAAGTGTGGGAAATAATTAGAGCATTGCCTTGTCTTTAGCCTACAATAGGGTTTTGTTTCCTTTTTATACTTTTATAGCACTTGGATTAGTAGCTGTCGCTAGCTTTAGGAGTATGTGTAAAATGTTATTTAAAATTACTAGTAGGTGACACCTTAGTAAATATTTTAAACAATTTATTAATAAAATTTTAATTAAAATGTAAACTATTACTTACTACTATTATTAACTAAAATTACAAAAGTAAGTTATTGTTTTATGACATAGGTATTATAATTATATCATCATTACATAACGGTGGGATAGATTAGATAAAAAAACTATCAAAAATATCTTCGATATTTAAACAGGCATTTCAAATCAACATCGTAAATGAAAAAGCACAAAATCCGATCTGTCGATGAATCCCAACCGTATCCGAGCAATAATTATCCATGTCCGTTCTTAAAAAGGAAATTCGTAAAATAAGAAAAAGATGGTAGAACAAAGCAAATTTCCAATTACCTGTCCCAAGAACAAATTGAGCTGAGCGTTGATACAGACGGAAAGTAAAACCACAGACGAATCTCGATTGATATCGCTGTCCTTTTCTCGCATTATTTTTTCTTCCACTAAACTCTAGGCAGACTTGGGGAGTCTGTCTTACCCCTTTTGGGGGGTACTTGAGACCCTTATCTGTTGTAAGTTTGTTCAGCGTAGTGGATCGTAGGGGACCCCTTCGCTGATGCATCTTGAGTCGCATGTCGTGGTTAGAGGGAACGGTTAGCTTTCGGTCAATTCAAATGTTACTATTTTACGGATGTTTTGTGAAAGGTCCGATTGTGATTTTAAATAGAATGATTTTTATATTGTTTTAAAATTGGGCGTTATAAATATGCACTAAGTTACCGATATTTAGGTTACTTCGGAATGTATTTTTTATGTAAACTATAACGGTAATTTTTTAATTCGCAAGTTTTAATATTCAATGTTAGTAAGAACAAGAACATTTAAGAAACAGTTTAAAATTACCTAGCTCTAACTTCAATTGCATTTAACGTGTAGTTACTAGTTCCTTAAACTTTATGAACGCTCAAAAGGCACAAACTTGGTAAGAGGCGGAAAAATTGTAATTTTTCCAGTCGAATTATCGAAGTTTCCCGCTCAAACGTTCCGTTTGACTGCTACATCCGCTACTAGTTATGCGTGTATGCAAGTTGAGGTTATTTTTTTTTATTCCTTCCCCCTGGTCTGTCTGGTCTTCCCATTTTCACTGCCATCAAACGCTACCACGACGCAATGATTAAACCCGAGACGGACTCAAATAGCCTCCTCCGCTCCCTTTTAAACTAATCTTAAGTAGCATTTTTAACCGATTTCAAAAAAAGAGGTTATCAATAACCGATTTCAAAAAAAGAGGTTATCAATTCTACATGTATGTATGTAATATTATTGAAACTGCGAAATTTTTACACAGGACTATCTAGAAGGGCTTTCTAAACAAATATACAAATTTTCATAGATGTATGTATGTATGTATGTTTGTATGTATGTATGTATGTGGGTATGTTTGTTTGTTTGTCCAAGCATAGCTCCGAAACTAGTGATCGGATTTGAACCATTCTTTTTTTATTCGACTACACTTACTCCAAATTAGGGAACAGTATAAATTTTATCCAAATCGGGTCAGTAGTTTCTGAGATATGAAGTAAAACGTGTCACGGCATAGCCAAATATTACGGGCTACAGGTATGGTGTCAAAGAGAAAATGTCTTAAAACCCTGGTCAAATAGCAGTGCGCATGAAAAAAAATCGAAATTCCAAAAAAAAAAAAATTTATAGGGAACCAAATGGTCCGAGTTATATGTACGAGTTAGCGTGTTATTCAAGGGAAAACTGCTCTAAACCTTAGTCAAATTCTAGGTAGCATAATAATTAATCACAAGAGCCATAAAATAATCTTCTTTTTAGTTAAAACTGTAAACTAAAAAGTATGAAATAAAATTATAATTTAAAAAAATTAAACCAATTTCAAAAAAGTTAACTGAAAAGTACGAAATAACGGATTAGGGACATAGAATTTTTTTTGAGGTCGGTGGCAATATAGTTATCAAAGTAAAACCACACCGACCTCAAAATAAATTCTATGTCCCTAATCCGTTATTTCGTACTTTTCAGTTAACTTTTTTGAAATTGGTTTAATTTTTTTAAATTATAATTTTATTAATTTGAATATAGAACAAAACTTTCGAAAAAGAATGGATTCAAATATGGAATTATGTTTTAGGATGGGGAATCTGTTAATGACTAATGTATCAAGCTATTTAGAAAAGTATACATTAATTAAATATGAAAGAGCGTAAGTAATGTAAATGTTAAATCTATATTTACGTGTTTTACATACGCCGGCACCATGTGTCCCGCCAATATGTAAATGTAAACAAAACACCACGCGGTTTTATTTGCCTTTGTGCTACCAATATAAAATCATAATTTGTGCCGTTTTGCAATTCCAAGTAAAAAACGAACCGTATAAAGTATAAACCGCAAAAGTTCGGCCTCGAAGTATTGTTTCCCGCAAAGCGAGATCAACAAAAATCTGATTTATATCGATTCGTTCACAGAACAGAAATATTCCTTTGAAAAATTTCTCGAAAGCCGTAACTTTGCTCGAATCATCGATTCTGAGATTCGAAAACCCTATTAGAGGTTGTACGAAAAATAAAAAAATGTAGGCCCACTACTGAACGTAGCCTTCCCGCCTTGTAGTTAAGATTGACAGACAGAAGGGTTGAGGAGGGGTGCGATAGGGGGTGAATTGAAAGAGAGTGGAAAAAATTATACGTGGCAACCGACGCATCTTAACTTCCGAGCCGCCTTCAGAGGCGCGTTCGTTTGGGCCAGTTCGCTTGAAAGATTCACTAGGCAACTGTACCGTTGCTTCCTTCTGTTCTTACTATTCGCACATACTTCGTAGCTGTAACTCGTGTTTACGTTGCTTTTTCTAATAGTTACTAACGTTGGAAAATTGTTATAATAGCTAGTTGATAGGTATGTAGGTTGATAGGTAGGTAGGTGGTAGCTCTGCTTTATGTATCTAACTGTTCATCAATTTAGTTTATGTTTACACTTTTATTAATTTAACTACCTATAAGGCCCATTATCCCCATATTTTTTAATGTAAAATATTGGGTTCTAAATGTTTCAATGTTATAGTTAAGTAGCGTTAGATATATATAATCAACATTTATTTTCATTTTCTAAAATAACAAAAGTGTCGCAAGTCGCAACAACGTTTTGAAGTTATTAAAAACTTGTCTTTTTTCTTTTTATTTCTTTTTACTTGTTCGTCTGCTCTGATCGAAATCAGGTCAAGTTATCTTTGACGTAGTGCAGTGAATCCAATTATATATCTTGTAGATACTCCGACGGTTTATTGAAAGCGAAGTCAGCAAACTTCCCAGAATATGAACTGGAAGAATTCAATTCAGATTTTAACATTGTTATCGAAATGTAAAAGATGTTACAAAATTAATACCATGATTCAGATTTCAATATTGTTTTACTTTGTACGTTGTATACCTAACTTTAAGACTTAATTAAGAACTAGATTAAAATATATCTATAGTATACCTATTACAACAGGCCTATTGTACTTTAATCGATGTCTTACGAGTATCTCTGGTTTAAATAATTTAGTAGTAATACTCTCTTAATAAGCAAGGAGTAAGTTCTTATTAGCTCTTTGAAACAGCCTAGGAGTAGCTAATTCAAGCGTAAATAAATAAATAATAATTAATGCCAAAATTACCAAAAATGTTATAAAATCGTACGGTAAAGCAAATCTTTTAATTACTCAGTTATTGAACTAGAAAAAAATCAACCACATAAAAGCTATCAAATCACAATAAACATTTCATATCTCTAATAATAACCAAGTAGCAATTTATCAATTTCTACATAACAATTAATTGACTATTCCTGCATAATAAATGAGGTCACACTCAACATCTGAACGGTTGCATTTCCTGCTGATTATTTTCCGCGCTAACTTCCAAGTAGAAGTGCACACAGTACTGCGCAGGGAGAGTTGATAAGTCCCTGTTTGCGGTTGCGATACGTCTTGTGATATGGTTATTAACTTTCAATGTACTGTAGGCATGATAAAATTATTTTTTTTATTCCGTAATTTTTCTACTTGTAAATTACTTGATTAGTAGACAAGTTCTAGTTTATGTTTTTTTTGTCATGTGAGAAATTATGAGGTAAACGGTCGTTTGTTTATACTATTAGCAAATATCGAGAGATGTTTTAGATAAGCCCGAGCAATCATGCAGATAAGATTATTAAAATAAAATTAATGTCGTATTGCAGTAACAATAATCAAAGTTATACTTTGGCATTACGGTCTACGCGACCGTGGCTGAATGCAATTAAAAAAAAAGAAAAAAAAAAACAAAAAGTCCATGTCAACTCCTTCCTTGCACTTTCCTAAGTATGAATTATGCCGCTCGGTGTATTCGTTAAGGGGCGGATCCATTCATTCTTTTTGTCCGCTGGCAGCAGTTAAGGAGGTCCGCAGGAAGGGTAGGCACCCTCCCACCCCCACTGAACTTGCGACTCGAGAATATTTTTTTTCTAGACTCGAGGACGTTGAAAATCGACACACTTGGCCGTAGTTTGTTCCGCTCGCTACGGCGCTGATAGTTCGAGTGAGTTCGCGATGGGGATACTTTTTCGTAATTATCATTTTTTTGCCCCGTCTCAGTTGATCTTCACTCCCCCACCCGATTTAATTACATCGATGTCGTGGATTGCTTCACGAATTTCGGCTCTTTTACTTAGTTTATACACTTATATCAATTTGAGCGTGCTTTTTAACTTTGCCTCTTTATATTGAAACTTTAACGTTCATTCAGTTGACGAATGCTACTCTTTTATAACCCTCGAGATTTAAATCGGATACAATGTTGTTAAACCTTAGTATTTCAATTACGTAACTCGAAAATTTTTCTTCTAAATACATAAAAAACATATCGATAAAACTATCAGTATAAAATGCTCGTCACTAAACGGACAAGCTTGTAAGACGGTAATGAACTGAATTCTTCGCTCTTTGAGTCGCAGCCTCCACCTCTCATCTTGTCTTGAGATGCGCATTTTTATTGCGGCTCAGGGCTACGTGAAACCGATTTACACGGGCCACTGACTCTCAACACAGTTTAACTTACTAAGATAGTGGTTAAAACCTTCAGTATAACGTACTTTAACTTTAGAATGACATTAAGTTTATATTTCTTTATAATATAAAATTTCTATAATATTTTTTAGTAACTATGTCTCCTACGTATTTAGGCTTAGTATTTTAAGTAACTTATGTAAAATTGTTGCTATGGCGAATAAACGATTTCTTTATTTCTTTTTCTAAATGATATGACAAAAACGAAATTAAAATAGGTCAAAAATAGAAACGTAATAAAACCTCTTCAGAATGATTACGAGAACGTTTCTGAAGCTTTACCGTTGAAAATCGTTTTAAAGGAGTCTTATCTTACATCACAAGCAGTTCGTGAAAGTACTAAGTGTTTCAGACCATTCAGATCAAAGATAATTGCCGGTTCGACGAATTGTTGAAGCTACATTGTTACTAGGTGAAGCTATCTAAGCTATTTCTATTTTACTCGATTAACTCAAAATTGATGGCAATTTCCTCAAAAAGAAGCCAACTTTTAAAGAGGACTTCAATTGACTCCCATCTATTATTGCACTAGCGCCCTCTGCAGATTAAATTTAGGTTATAAAAAAGTCAACGCGGATGCCAGGTGACATTGATATTTGAACCGTTGTCCGGTCGTTATGCTGTCAGGTTTAGAGCCGATCAGGTTAAGGTTTAATTATTGTTAACATTTTATTTTAGTATTGAAAGGTTTTCCGTGAAGCACATCGTGAGGAAACTTGCACTTAACGAGTTTTTCATATTTCTCAAAGGTGTATTTAGTGGACATTTTTTTTTATTATATTAAAGGCGTATAAAGCGTATATCTACTTAACATTTTTTCGACAATGCTGCAATGTGGTGAGAGGGGATATCCCAGCCCAGCAGTGGGACAGTTATGAAATGAAATCGTGACAATTATTGTTTAGGAAATGCCCCTCTAAACACTCTACATTTAATATAATTACTAGCCTAATTATAATTAAGGGAGCTTTAAAATTATTATTTTTTTCTGAGTCTCTTTAAAAAGTAAAATAGACATTTCGTTGTTTTATATATACCAATTAAAAAGTATTTGTAAATCTAAACTTCATTATATAACTACCTGATAACTACATAATATTGAACAAAGTTAAAAAACATAACTTATTAAGTCTTTTCGTAACCGTCTCTTTTCATAATATTTAGCAATTTAAAACTACAATTAGTTGCAATAAAACGGTACCGTGTTCATTCAAAAACTCTTTTAACATCAATATCAGTGTAATCGTGAGCTTAAACTTAGCAATAACAATGTTACCGTCTTACAGCTTATCTCGACACTTTGGAAGTTGGCCAGTAAGTCGATACATTTATTGTCCCTTCGAGCTCACTTACACGACTTACACAAGTTAGCTCGCACGGAGATTTAGACCCTTGTTTCACTGTCAGTGTTCTAGATAAGCGATATAATCTCTTGGCAATTTTATGTACCTACCTATCGCTGCAGTGCTTTTCGCGTTGTTTATTTACACTATATTTCTCTCGGTACACATCAGTATCTATTTACCTGGTTTAAATTAAAGAAATTAACATTAACCACATTAGTGCGGAAGTAGAAATCTTCCCTATTTACTAGTCATTCTTCTTAACCGAAAATCACTGATCACTCTGGATGATAGGTTGATTCAGTAAGTAAATAATGATTATATATATCGCAAAGAATGTTACACAAAGTACGATGATACTCTGGGGCTATCAAAAGTTTGACGAAATATTATTATCAAGACACAAAGTTTAACTTCCTGGAAGATGAGTATTAAATCGTTAATTCCAGACAGAAAAACCAAAAAGGACGATCTTATTTCTATATAGCTCTATACTTAATCCTACTACCTAATTAATCTTGCTATAATTTCCTAAATAATCCACTAATAATTCTCTTGTAGTAAGACAAGTATCTAAGCACGTTCGTAGGCAGACCAAGTTCCCTAATAGTCTACGACAGTAGACTGTAATTGTTGAAAGTTGCTCAATAAGATCTTAATCCGTTGCAACGGGATTGGAAATACTTTAACAAGAACATACAAAGTTTAAGACGTCGATTAAGGAACTAGAGACTAGAGTACCTACTGAATAGTAAATGCTGTACTTTAAATTCACTGTTTATTATTTTTAATTAAGATCAATTATGTAGTAAGACAAAAATTCCAACAAATTTGGTTGAGCAATAAAAAAAAATACAGTCTATGTCACTTCCATATTGAAGTCAAATCCAATGACACTTCGATATGTCGAAATCTGTCAAGCCGTTTGAGTTGTAGAGCGTGTTAAAGAAAACACACACATACATTCGTCCATACTCTCAAAAGGCATTACGACGAATAACGTTAAATGATTTGACACATATTAATTCCTATTGTCATTAAGACAGTGACTCATTTGACTCATTAATTGTCTTATAGGACTACTTCCTCTGATTCCGCAATTGTGTTTATCCTATCTCGAGACTTAACAGTTAAGTTAATTGTTGTTAGGAGCAAATTAGTCTTTATGATGCATTTTGACACACTTACATTATACGTTTTATTTTAGTCGTCGGTTTCAAAATTGACCTATCGCGGGTATTGCAATTGATATTTTTTCTGTAACCAAAGAAAATACTATTTACTACAGTTCATTGATATAAATAATTTTATATTTTAATCTTTTATTATTTTTCTATACCCCAGGCGCTTCTTACTGAGAATATGAAAACTTTCAACCAATGTTTAACGATTCCAGTATATTCGTTTATAAGATTAATATTGGAACCACCAACGTAGCTAACCAATATTTTCTTTTTATAGGTAAGTAAATTAAATTATTCCCTAAAGTCAATTCAAATTCAAGTCATTTATTTCTCAACTTCTTAGAAACATAAACAAACACAAAATAAAATGGTGTTGCAAGGATGCGTCAGTAATTAATCCTTGTCCTATTTAAGTCACGTTAAGATGTAGGATATGGTAGAGGTTAAATCCATATCGTCACATCCTCGTGATCTTTGCGCTTCCTGTTTAAACCACTAATTGCTAATGCTCGTACACTCATCGAGACTAAGCTATTGTCCTAAATAAATCCTAAAAAAAGATATTGTTGCAATTTCGTCCTATATTATTTTCTGTTATAGGACGTGTTGTTGAATATAATTATGTGTATTTTTAATTGATACCTATTTTTTTATATTTAAAATTATGTGAGTTTTTAGTGATTTTACACTATTTATTTAACTTTATCTTTATAGATTTTTATCTCCTTTTACTCCACCAGATCAGTAGAATAGTTATAGAATAGATATAGAATAGTTAAAGTCAATAGCAGTATAGCTGCATTTAAATTAAAATTTAATGTACTTTCTCATAAGTGTGTTAAAAATAAAAACAATAATCTTCTATTAAAATACTACCTATATTGAACAAAAATCACAAGTAAATTCATAAAAATATAGGTTTTCAAGTATTGCGGTCACATACTAACAAAACTTATTGTAATACCAAGCATTCAGTTTTTACATCAGAAAATCCCGTAGCTTACCTAATATCCTCAAATAAAAATAGACATTATCATGCGGTTTCAGTAATAATATGCAACCTTATTTTATTTCCTCATATTACTAAGAATGTGTTAACTATGTATTATCCTGTCATTGTAATGATCTTAAGACCTTTTAAGGTAAAATCGCGTCAAATATCCATGTATGTAGTATGTACAATCACTCGCAAACCGCACTCGGTGTGAATAAAATTGAGCGCGCATATTAATTGGTAAAAAGGATATAATAATATCCTTAATGAGTGATTAAGCCACAAGACACAGTGTTGGTACAAGCTCTAAATCGAGATGAACGCATATAAGGATATGCAATAAGAATAAGCTCCATAGTAACCCATAACTTTTTATTAAGGTTCTGTACCTAAAAGGTAAAAACGGAACCCTATTACTAAGCCTCCGCTGTCTGTCTGTCACCAGGCTGTACCTATCTCATAAACGGTGATAGCTAGAAAGCTGTAATTTTCACAAATTATGTATATCCGTTGCGCTATAACAACAAATACTTACTAAAAATAAAAAAATCGAAATATTAAGGGGGGGTCCTCATTCAATAAACGTTTTTTAAAAATAATGGAAATATGTACGAGTTTGAAATTTAACATGGTGAGAATGCACAAAACTAATGTGTAAACATATGTTACGAATATATATTTTTTTATTTAAATAAAAACTCACAATTACACGTTTTATAAATATACACAGGTCGTTAGATGGAAAGCTTTGTTGAGGTCAACTGTCAATGTGAACATTGGCATTCAACTAGATATACCTACAGTATAATCTCTTCGAACAAAATAATTTGAAAAAAAAAAAATTATAACTCGAAAATACGCAAAATTGCGGAAAATACACGGTGGTGTTTTGGATAGCCCTAGTGATGTTCTTTCCATGGGATCCCACTTGATACTACTTTTTGGGACACCCTGTATAGAACAAATGTATAATCTTTTGTTTGACATATTGAGTGACGTTTATATTTCGACTAGAGTAGGTGCTCTAGCATAATTTATTTCAAGTTCTATTTATAAATCGTAACCGTTTCGCGCGGACGTTTCGCAGACAAGTAACAGCACAGTATAATAGCTTCATAGTCGCTAATTATATGTTTCCGAGGTCATATACATTAAGACACCTATAGAGTTACATTACGCGATAGGTCGCCCAACTAATCGCCCAACTAGTTGGTACTTCCGTTCGTCTATAAATAAGTTCCGAGGTGAGGTACCCGTAAATTAATTAGAACACATGTTTTTTAGTTTGAGCAAGAAACAGCCAATTCAACACATTACCTCTAATTGGGATCATTTGGCTTAATAAAGTATATTTACGGTACATTGTGGATTATTTGCAAGTAGAGTAATTAACAACGACTTGTATACCATGTGGGTAAAAATGTTTGTTTCCTTTCAATGTTTACTTGACTGTGCCAATAGAAAGGTAATGTTTTTGAGCGTTTGTGGGTTTTTTTAATCATATTGCGTTTCTTTTGTTACAAATGCACAATTACTGACTACAAAATCACAGCATTACTTTCTTAATAAATAAATAATAACAACCTTGCATATGAAACCCTTTCTAGCAGCAGACAGATATCTAAAACTGCCATGAATCGGTAACTTAACTAATATTAATATTTTATGTCACTATCTAACTCAGCCGGGAAACGAACCTTGGACCTATTCATTACGAGTACATAAGTGCAAGCGCTACCAACTAATAGAAGGTCATTGAACCATTTTCCCATACACCTCTATTAAAAGGTGGTCTTACACAGCAGGATAATAATTTCACAAACTTTGTCCAACGTAACTCCTTACCAGAACGTTCTGGAAGGTATAAAGCGGAACAGAGCTCCACAACAGTTATTACTAGATATTACACTTATGAACAACCGTTAGACTGCAAGGGATCTTGTACTCTTAGCTTACTGCATGCAGTTGTTGCGAGTTTTAACTAAACTCATTCATAACGTAAAGCCTAATATGAGATACACGGACACAGACGATATAACAAAAAAAAAAATATTTAGATAAATTGAAATATAACAGGTATCTATAGATATATATTATTATAGAGTACAAGAATGGGTCTAATTTCAATGACATTTTTAAGAATAATTCAGGCATATTTTGTTTAACATTTGACAAGAAAGTTTACATCTTAAAGAAGGGGACGAAAAGATTTTTGTTTAAATTATAAATACGTATAATTTTAAATTTGAACCAAAACTCGTACACACATTTTATTAATAGATATAACACACAATAGTCAGACATAAGTGTTTACTAAAGGCACATAAAAATATATCGTAAATACACTTTTTAGTTATTTGGAAGTACTACCTAGGTATTATATAATACCTGTGTTATATTACACAATCATAAACAGGTAAGTATCTGCAATAATATTTATTAAAACTTGTTTTGATGGAATTTCCATAACGCATAATGTAGAAAATTTGCCTGCAAATAACTTTATTATGTTTACACTTTACAGTTTATCATCAAATTATTATTAAATGGATTATTCCCACAGATAACTTTTTTGAAGATCTAAAAATATAATCGAATTATTACACATTGTTTAGCTACAACTTTCCCATATAAGTAATGATCATTACGCCAAACATTTACAATTATTAGCTAATTACATACCTACTAAATTAAATTATTTTAATTAAACAACAAACAGGTGTATTTAAATGTACACGTAAAAATTCTCAATTACTTACATTTCTAGCGTTAATCGTATTGTGAATTCAAAACTTTATGATTGGTAAAATATAATAATAAGTATACACAATAGTAGGGTAGCTGCATATACAAAAAAATGTTAAAAACTTTACACTAAATACACCTTTGTCATAGCTGTTACGCCGTGAATCGGAATCGAAGTAAGTTTTAGCAGTCCTATTGACACCCATACAGTATTGAACCTAAAAATAAGCAAATATTACAATGCACTCATCCGCTAGACAAACTAGCCGACAGTGTGTCATACTGATCCTAGGATCAGAGGCATACTTTCGTATACTTTGGACGATGGCCAGAAGTCTTTTTGGCTTCAAGAAGTCGTTTGCAACTTCTGTAATGCAATGTATAAGTTTAGTGAACTGTTGTATAATCTGCACGAATGTCTCCGTCTACAAGTTTTGTATTCAAGGACTCTTATTTGGCAGAGAATAAGGTTCAAAACTAACGTGATTCAGGGCACGGTAAGATGCAGACACATTCATTAAATGTCTACGAAGCCTAGAATGTCCAGGAATGGCTCTTTGTGTAATTATTTTGAAATGTGTAATGAAATTCGCGGTCGAGGAAAACTTTGTCCTGTAATATGAAATTAAATTCCTGTTTGAACTTTATACATACCTATCTATTTATATACTTTTCTTTTGCGGTGAAAAGATGAAACAAAAGAGAAAAAGATAACACAAATATTTTATAGCTCCTACGGTTTATATGAGTTGGAACAGCATAGAACTTGCATTATGTTTCATCCGTTTTCAATTATGTAATTAATTAAACGTGTTTTCTTAGAACGCGATTTAAAGACTGAAAAAAACACAAAAAATTCTTATTATAGGTACACACTCCTGTTTTTCTTGCGAATCTCAAGGGACTTGAATGCAATAACGATATTAAAATCATCGGATTTTTTTCGTTTATCGAAAGTAGAGAAGTTCCTACTAAACCTGTCGTAAATAAGTCGTAATGATGTTCGTAAGAAAATAAACTATTTAAGCTTATCTTTCAGTTTATCTCAAACGAAAGTGACCATTTAATACCGTTATGACATCAAAAAACATTAATGTTGCGACCAACACTCCTTTAGAAGTGGTAAAACAAATCAGCTAATAGCTCTGTGTGGTCAATTACAAAAAAGAAGTGTATTCCTCCCGCCTCATTCATCAATTGATTTATTATCTACTAATTTTTTTATGGCTAATCACACAAAGGATTATCCCTATTGTGACAAGGTTTGTTTTGACATGTTTAAGTAAAAACAACTGCAGAGCCAGATCAACCAAGAAATAAACATTCAAATTAGTAAATCAATGATGGACCCACATGGGTACGAGGCATTTGAAGTCAGTGTATGCTATTTTTTTAGACAAGTTATTATGTTTGTAAAATTGTTTGGGTAACTTAGAAAAAAGGACCACTGAAGTAAACAGTACATAAGTAGGATTTTAGTATATCAGTTAACCCTCCCGTAGTTTACAAAGGTAAACAAAACAGAACCACCCCCCCCC
>LGAG01001776.1:83079-97759 GCA_001278395.1 Lerema accius
CCCCTTCATATCGACATAGCAACAACTAAGCCACAACCGGACATAAAAATTTGTAAAAAAGCCATTTAGTTGAGCTCACAACAATCATATGACGAAGCTGCACGTTATGGGCGCACTTGAGCCAGCAATTTAGCTATTAGGGCCGAGGTTCCGCAAGGAACGGAACCGCCTGCTCAATTGACGGCTAACGAGGAAACAATCTTGTACGCGTACCGTTTGCGACGGAACTCTAGTCAATCTGGTCCCCTGTACCGCACGGAACACACTGCTGTACCACATACTTTGATTATATAACTGGCTAGACGATACCCGCGGCTTTGTCCGCGGAAGAATAGAATTCATCCCAAGGGAACCTATAAACGGGATGAAATCTATCCTATGTCCTATTCCTGGATGTAAACTATCTGTGTGCCAAGTTTCAGCTTAATCCGTTCAATGGTTAGAGCGTGAAGGAGGAACAAACATCCAAATATCCAAATATCTATACAAACTTTCACATTCATAATATAAGTGGGATTAGTAGGATTATATGAAGTATCTACTCATATATGTATGTACTAAAATTAAGCCGATGGTGAAGTGTAAATAGTGTTTTGAATTCCAGGTATTTTTATCTGACTAAGCTAAAAGCAAGGTTATGTTTGTCGAGTTGTGAATTACTTCATCCCATAAAGAGTGTAACTGAAATAACAGTTTTAGTGTCTCTTTTCTATATAATTATATTCTCTCAGTTTCTATCTTGTACCTATAACATTTGTAAAGTCAGATTGAGAGACATCCCAATCCTAAATAAATAGAGAAATGTGTAATTTAAGTAGGTAGGAGTAATAAGTAATTTAAGTAGGTATGTCGATTTCCTTGGTACGATCTACAAC
This sequence comes from Lerema accius, assembly GCA_001278395.1. Taxonomy (NCBI): domain Eukaryota; kingdom Metazoa; phylum Arthropoda; class Insecta; order Lepidoptera; family Hesperiidae; genus Lerema; species Lerema accius. Next base: position 83,955 of record LGAG01001776.1, read on the forward strand.
ACAAACGGATGGAGGTGTCACTGGATTTGTCTCCTTTGTAGACATGCTATTTAGTTTTTAATTATCTACATATAATAAACAGTGTCTTGAATCCCATAATAATATTAAACAGAAGAATACAACACTATTCATAATGAACTTATCCAATATTGATCATAAACCGTACATCTCTTAAAATATTCACGATAAATCATACAAACTACCAATGGAAATTAAAAGGCTATTCAATACGCCATGTTTTCGTCTCGACTATCACAATACACGTGCCAATTCATAATTATGTTATGATATGAGGTGAAAAATTATTGCACATTAAGTTATTTACTTGGAAAAGGGGTCTTTGTTTTTTCGTGATTTTGGGGTTAGAGTAATTATAACACGGTAACAGCTTAGCTAACTTAAGAAGGCTTTTGTTTTTACTATTTGGTTTTTGCTTGGTTTTACTAGGGGAGGGGGTATTATAATTATTAAAATTGTGCTTACTAACCCTATAATGCCCCCTGACTAAAAAAGTAAGTGAAGAATTTACACTTTTAATTTAATAAAAACTTGATGAGTCATGTTGACATATCTTTTGTTTTCTTAAGTAGAATAAAAAAAAAATATAGAGTCGTGTGTTCTGTCTTTAGCTATGATTTGAGAGGAAGAGACAATTGTATCTGAGTCGTGGTGGAAACATTGTAAGGACTTGTCTAAGAAGACGCTGATCTTAACTTTACATCTGATGTTCAAAATTTGCTTTGCAACTATTTTGTTACTTGCCGATTTAAAAATATTAGGAGAATGTAACTCGATAGAGATTTTGACGAAAATATAAAACTGTTGATAAAAACTCTTTGTGACAGTTAGGTACTATTTCTGGAAATACGTATCAGTAAAAAATATAAAAATATTTTTGGATCGGGATGGATTAAAGTTTCTGTTTACGGGGGTGTGTGTGAGTGTTCGTGTATGTGTGTTGTCTATGGCAACCACTACACAGGGATTCCTAGCGAATCCTATTTTCATAAGATAGGTACTCCTGGACGACATTTACTATATGAAATACAAATAGATCGTTGTAAAGAAATAATAGGTTATGCTAAGAAACCGCTAAACGCTTACGCGAGAACCAAAATCGCTTGACTTTGACTGTGGTCTCACAAGCCACGAGGCAATGTTATGACGTAGAGTACCGTCGCAATTGAATAGCTAAACTGTTTACTGCTTGTCAGTTATCTTAGATTGCCGGATCTGTCTATCAATGCAGTTATATTGAAGCGTATCCTCTATAGTACAATCTTGTAAATGATGGACATTTTGTAAGTTCTTTTGACCCTACTTCGCTTTACTCGATAATTGCGAGGACTAGTAAGCTCTCGTAGGGATTAATTCAAGTTATTCGCGACTATTGTTAATTTTGTGAAGCTAGAACACTCAGACTGTGTTCTAAATTTGAGTATAATTTAGATGCATAATTTATTACGTTAAATATTAGCTTCTAGACTGGTTCGATCTGGTTGGATTGGAATTGAAAAAAATGTGAATCAATGTGAACGTCAATTGTTTACCAACAGAGGTTTCTATAATCGTGTGTCTTTTGATTTCATTGAAAAAAAATATATTTGTAACAAATATTGTAAATTAAAAATAGACTTGTACGGTCTTCGTTAAGGAAACTTTATGCGGTAATTTTATTTCAAACAAAGTGAGGTCAAATTTAGCTAATAGTGTAATAAATCATTTTGTCATCATGCTATATTATTGGCCCACACATGTAGACGACATAATAACATCAATCCACACTAACCAGCTACTAACTTGCTATCTGCAGGAAGCAGAAAAAAGACTGTTGTTCTTACAAGTTCTCGATAAATTAACATTTTAATTCCCTAATGGCCATAACTTAAGGACGGAAATACGAACAATATAATTGAGATAAAATCCAATGTTTTCCTTCTAAACACAATGATGTGTGTTTCTGTTTCTGATAAGGAGCCCGCCAGATGTATGCCCAGTGTTGTTGGACATCGGTCCAAGCAAAAAACTGGTAGATTTTTAACCCAACACTAAAGATTACACGAATTCACGCTGTGTTTACAAGTTATTGTCGTGAAATATACAACTGAGATAAATGACAAAATCCTCAGACATGCAAGGGTGTAAATAAACAAATAAGTTGACAGCTTAAATACTAGAATTTTAAATAAATAAATATAAGTCAAGTTTTCTGAATTAGGTAGATACTAAACGAGAATAATAGTTTTTTTAATTTATTTAGTCTTTGGAGTCTTTGTCGCTGTGCGACACATGAGTTGAGAAATATTTTAGAAATGTACTTTACTAAGTCTAGAAAGGGCATAGAAAATTCTACATTTCGCGAAGGCCGTAAAACTCTTTTAACAGAAAGCTTGAGTCAGTCGTAGAATATCGATAGAATCAGAATGGTTGATCATAAGTGGTAAAACTTCTTGAATTCATTGTGGTTTCTGTAACAGTATGAATTACAGTTACTATCTTTAGACAACAATATCACCCCTTTAAAGAACAAAAGTGTTAGCTGTTATTTTCACTACTGCAATATAAAAATGTAGGTTGCTCTCAAAGAATTTTTAAGAAGCGAATAGTTCTTTGTGGAATTGCTCTATTCGCTACAATGGTGATAGTCTGCCTTCGGGCAACTTTAAAGGATTGCTTAATATTTGGGAGTCTTTGAGAACCAGAGAACGAAGTGAAGTAGATAAGGCCTCAAAGAGCACACTAGGCCGCTTACGTTAAAAAGAAAATGAAAACTACAATTTTTTCGTCTGAACCGTACGTGAGTAGAAAAAACTTTGTTTGCTCATTACAGGAAAACGTAGGTACGAAATGGATGGCAGGTTATTTTTTTTTTGAGCGGTAATCACCGTGGACCGTGTGAGTGAGCTGAAAATTCCAAATTCAATTTACCACTGCTAATAAAAACGGCCGCCAAATAAGGAGCGGACTTACAAGGAAGTTTATAATTAGAATGCCTAATTACGAATATTTTAATATTGCCTAGAAGTACTGTTAACATGACGTTGTTTGAGCAGGATAACGTTATTCTTTAATAAATAATACGCCCTGCTGCTTCGCCCGAGGAAGACTATTTGAAAAAATATTGTATTTTTCCGCAGGGAACCTATAATCGGGATAAAATCTATCCTATGTCCTATTCCTGGTTGCAAACTATGTGTGTCAAGTTTCAGCTTAATCCGTTCAACGCTTAGAGCGCGAAGGACTTACAAACATCCAAATATCCGACCATATAAACATCCAAATATCCAAACATCTTTACAAAATTTCACATTTATAATATTACTACGATTCTGTAGGTTTTGATAGACAATCTGAATAGGTTTTAGAGGTTAGTTGACGAATCGTTAGCACTTGTAACTTGGACAGTGTGGGTAACGAGATACGTTTATCGGTTTTCTGTGCGACAGACCGACACTCCAGCGATAAGACAGCGGGTGTTTCGCAACTCATACAGTCATGCTAGATGACGAATAACAGAACGAATACTCAAGTATTCATTACATTAGTTATACAGATTTTTCATACAGGGCGTACGATCCCTATCTACGAATAGACCAGGTATATAGACATTATCTATATTATATACACCTAAATTATAAGCTAATTAATGGCCCACTGATGAAAGCGTGTGTAATGAGGTGGTTTAGAGCTTACACCACCACGCTGCTCCAGTGCACATTCGTGAAGTGATTATTAGCCAACCAAACTATTGGAAGTTCTTATGCCGACCGAAGGCCAACATGCCTTAACGACTGTCATCTAACGATAACGACCAAAACGGCTTGAGCCCTGCGAAGGATGAAAGTGTATAGAAATTTGCTACTAGCGGTCTCCCATCTACTTTCTTCATTCACTTAAGATAAAAGTACGCCGCTGAGCTATAAACGCTTCAATATACGAGTATGTAAAGGTGTGACTTCGTTATAACATTTGCGTTTTTGCCCCATACCCTTTTGTATGAGACTGATTCCTACATACAACGGTAACTGCAGCCAACAAGTGAATTTTTTAGCTAAACATACATAAGTAAGGTTTAATGTTACCCTGAGAACCCTAAAAATTAAACAATGAACAAGATTTCCAGCGTACTAACATGCTAGGGCCGCACTCGACACAGTTCCGCAAGTACAGAAATACAGAAATAGAGTCGTTAATTTATTTCTCTACCACCTTTTGTTGAAGGCGTCGCTTGTTCTTGTATTGTTACATAACGAACAAGGCGGGGAAACTTAGTGGATATCTACTTGTTTTTATTTTGAACGTTTACCTAGATGTTGGTGATGGCGTTGGAAACGAATCTTACCAGAAAATGAGACTTGAATTATTGGAGTTCTTTAGAATTTTAGGAATATCGGCTGAGACTAAAGTTTTTTTTACTTATGGTCCAATGTTCTCTTATTTAGGTTTTCTAGTCGAAATAAATCAATTAACTTTTACGCACTTATAAACCTACGAACCCGATATTTATCCGTCACATACTCGTATGTCTGTATGGCCGGGATTCAAAGCGGATTTTAGGATTTGCGAGCATATTTAATACTTACTAGACAACGAGATTGTCAATTGAAAATAGAAGGTATTTCCAATCTTTAAAAACAAAGTTGGTATACTACAATAAACAAAGAATAATTAAGGTTTTTGTGGCAAAGTAGTGGCGTGGTACTCTCGCATGCGCCATCGCAGATATGGGGCGTCGTGTCCAATACCGCCATATGTCACTACGATATCGCGTTGTAGATAATGACTAATAAGTGCCTGTCTTGCCGCGCTAGTGATGGCCGCGTATCGATAGTTTATTTATCGATAAACATTTTTTAACTAAGGTTAATAGTACATCGGTTGCGTTCACCAATCATGGTATTAAGATCTACTATCGACAGATTGTGTAGATGTATCGGCTGTTTTTGAACTTTATACTTATATAAGTATAATTTGCTACATTACAAATGCACATATAAAATATAAAAGCCGTAAAAAATACTAAGAACATGCTGTTACTTTGCTTAGTAAAGATTAGCACTACCCATTCCCCCAATATCAACTAAATCAAATCAAAGTATAATAAATATATACAACAAATTTATAAAGCGACACGAACGTCAGAGCGTTCAAAAAACATGTGCAAAGATTAGAACATAAATGAAACAAGAGCATCCATGAGCCCTATTTTCCATAACTTAAACCAATAACCCGCACAATTATAATTTTTATCGACATCGATATCCGGAAGCAAGCCATTCGCAGCGTGATCTTATCGGCAGTTTTTATTCTCGTGATATCCAACGATAAGCTGAAATGTCCTTTTTCATAGAAGCCTGGTAATGGCTTAGAAGGCACGCTACCCAGTGCTCATCACTTATTCATGCTGATTGTCACTTCACCCTTACTAGCCACGATTCAGTTGTATTATTATTTCTCCAAATATTGATGGATAAGCCTCGTAATTTAGTTAAACAATAAACATCGTTTATGTTAAGATTGTTTTGGAATCAATTGTCTTCTTTATTTATCGGTTTTAAATGTTTAATGATCCTTCACTTGAGAAGATTGAAATAACTAATTATAAATATTCTACAACCTTTTGTATTGCACTATATGGCTGTCCTTAAGTTTTCTTATATTATAAAAATAAATTAGGTAGAGTAAAACACGTAAAGGCTTCACACAGAAACATAGTCATATTCGTTTCTTATTAATACCTGTATATTTATTTGTAAACATAATAATATCGCTCTTAATCAAATAGAATTATGCTGGCAGATACATCGAGTATACTGACAAGCTAGTTCTTCAATGGTTCCTACATTTTTTTCACTTTAGACCGAAATAGATACCAAGTCCTTTTGTCCTGATTTTAGTGCATATAGATCTGTACCTCGAATTTGATTTCCGAATATTTCAAATCACGATACAAAGGATTTACGAAGCTCTCAAAGAACCTGGTCATTGACATTCGACCAACTAGAATTCTGCTAAAGATTTTCAGGTTTTCCTAAAATTGTAGCATCGGTTTCGTAAACATAAACGCTGTCAAAGGGATCGATTTCTATACGGGTTCTATTAAGATTGAAATCTTTGGGCTAAGGCTTTAATATAGCTAGGATTTTCCTTAATTTTCTGTGAACTTTCTTAGGGCGTAAGTATTTGAAAAATCATATTTCTTCTCTTTAAGAAAAATTACGCCATCTTACTCAATTTTAGAGCTACAACAGGGCAGTTTAAGACGTACAAGTATAAAAGACCAACACGTAAAAGTAAAAAAAGCCAAACTTCCGTCATATTTAAAGGTATAACAATAAAAATGATTCCACGATGTGTTAGTAAACTTTTTCAGTATTTCGGTGCATCATTCGTTGTAACGATAAAGCAATAATCTGTAGAAACATCGCAATTAAAATAATCGGCGGCACGCGACACCAACTACACCTCACATGCATATCTTGTCATCTGCAACCTTCGGCGCCATTTTGATTCCGTTAGGTTAGACACGAACAGGTATTATTTTTTCCATTGTCCATTTTATTATCCGAAGATTACTTAGATTACCTTAAATGTAAGGACTTGCAAATATGTTTATTTATATGGGTTATAAGGCATTTCGATGTTTTGTTTGAACTATAGAATTACAACCGAACAATTCTAATCATAGTATTCATAAGGTTACTGACCTTGGATCTGTTTCTGCATTAAGTACCTAATGGTTATTAAAATAAACAAAACAATCCTCTTTGTGTTCCTTATGCCGTCATGTTGAACTAACGAAATATATCTATAGATGCCAATGAATAAGCTGAAATAAATGAAATTTCGTAGAAAGAACTTTACGGAATTTACAGTTTTATCACAGTTTTCATAAATAAAATACGTTCTAACAATAAACCTATAGCACGTATACTTATAAAAAGTAAGCAAGAATAAACAGACCATACGACAATTTAATTCTAAAATTCTATCGTTAAAAGTAAACTGATGTAATTGTCTTTAACCCTCACGCGACCATATGGTCAACTGACCATAAGTCACCGGCGAATTAAGAACCCTATAGACAATAAATGCAAAGGTGTACAGAGGGTGGAATGCTTTCCCACGCATTCCTGCACTTCCGTGAGGGTGATTTATGGTGTACAGCAAATGACTACAGTGCCATATGGCCACAGGATAGCATCGGTCATTCTTATTATTTCATAGCGAATTTTAAGGGTTAAATGTTTAACGACTTTGTCTAAATTGAGTCGTCTATAATCTCAAATATACAGACAAATTAAAAACTTTACGAAATGATTTTCAAAAATATTGAAGTGCAAACGTGTAGGTACCTGTAAGTTAATACTCATGTCAAACAATAAATTTGAATTTAGAAACAAAAAAAAAATTGTATGCCTATATTATCATATCCAATTTCAAATAAAAAAGAATGGATGAGTTTGAGTATAGTAAAGTACTTACTTCATGTCTTAAATTTACTTATCCACGTCAACATAACCTGGGCAAGGGCAGTGCACCCCTTCGTGCGGTATGGATGAAAATCAACAGGTCGTATCGGGAACACATGCTTACGCTGTCTACTATTTATAATATTCGATCTTATTGTTAATAACATCGTAATATTAATAAGATCGTTATATTAATTACATGTTAAATAACCTATTGTATGGAAGAAATAAATCATTGTTAAATAATGTAAAATTAATTGGAATAATTGAAATGCAATAGATAAGAAATCTACAGCACTATAATTATAAAATGAAGTACGCAACTGAATGATTAATGCAATGTAAATAGTTAAACAAACATTAGATAAAATAAGATAATTCAAAAGCTCATATCTTGTTTGCTTCAGCTATTTCTAGATAGATTTCAGCTTGTATACCTAGAAGTGTCTACGATTTATTTTGCAAACTTTTTATGATTATTAATTTAAATATGAAAGTAAACGCTCTATAAAGTTCTATTTATTTAATATGAAGTTTAACTCTTAATAAAAAATAAATTAAACATAAAGGTAGTTTTTCGTTTATCTAAATAATTTTATAGTGGTCGTAGCGACATCGTGTCGTTAGTTGCAAAGGAGATCAGTCAGGGGTTGACCGGTCATAGTTTGACAGTACATTGCTTATTCATGACGCGGTAATTATCGGAATCGTTTCGTGCGTTACGACGGAATTACGATACACGACTATTTCGATAAACATGGGGTGGCCTTTTGTTCTTTTATAGCGTATTTCTATTTTTAAAAATATTTTCGAAAATTACTTATTAGTGGTTCACACGTGCTTAGGCAATTTTTGCTACTAAATCGTTAATACTAAGAACTAATATTATGCTAAAAACATTGTTTATGCTAAAAACAATGCCATTAGGCATTATGTCATACCCTTTGTAACTTCTTGTTTGAGGTGACATAAATATTAAATAAATAAATTGTGTTTACAAAATCATAGAAGTTATTATTTTCTAAATCAAATCAGTTCAGTGGCTTAAGTAGGATGTTCGAATAGACAGACAATAATTAAATAAATCGGTCTCTATATCGATAGCAAAAATAACAAACCCTTATCAAAATTAAAGAAAAATTCCCTAAAAGTACCTAAATATATCTTAATTTAAAAAAAAAGGTAAAAAATCTTATAAGATACCTACATTCTAATCAGCCACCACAAACATGCGGTTATTGTCCTATTCTTATACGTTACTACATACCAATATACAAGGAAAATCTGTTACTTAGGAAACTGTTGACAAAAATAATTTTAATTTAGTTTAGTTTAGGAAAACCCACTAAAAAGACATAATTAACATGGCTATCGATGATTTTATATTTATAATTGTTATCTCCATTGTAGCCATGTAATTAGTTTTTGACCTATAATTAGTTTCAAACCAAAAATTTTCGGTTTTTATCGTAGTGACGTATATCGTCAACGTCTATAGCAAACGAGCTGACAGTGCCACCAACCCCTGCCGCCTATAGACATTTTATTAAACTTCGAGTAGGACTCTAGGGGGGACTGTTAGTTGGTTAGTAGATCCTGTTAGTAGATTTGTTCTACATTTTACGTAAGTATCAAGTACCACGTTAATACATGTTTCACCATGTTCTAGCACCTACCATACCACGATTTATAAGTTACGAAAACATGTAAATGACATCCATTGCAGTCAGCCACCGTGACGGCAATCGCAAGTGGTCGCAGCATCCACCATCCGCCATTGATAGCATCTCATTGTGCGCAAATAGCGGATGCCCGAGACGCGATCGACACGCAGACCACTACGTTTCCATAACACACGACGAAAATACAAAAATAAAAACGAAAAAAAAAATTTTTTTTTTTTAAACTTAAAACTGGATATTTTTAAAAAATGTCGATCCAATTATTTCATTAAAGTAAATAAGTATCCACTTGACATTTTTTGCACCGCCAATTTTTATTTTTAAAATGTCCGATTCAAATAAGAAATTGAAGAGTTTTATTTATTCTTTTCAACTTACGTAAGATACATGGCCCACCTGATGCTATGTGGTGTCCGTCACCTAAAAAATCAAAAGATTTGTATGACACTTAAGAACTCTAAGTAAGTATATATGTCACAATGTTTAATTTAAATTTAAAAAATAAAAAATAAAACATGGATTTTAACCAATTTATCGTAAATCGTGACGTCTGTATAAGTGGAATTGGACAGAAACCGCGTGTCTCACAGAATTATTTCTGACATTTTTAGACTCATTGTCCACCCTGAATACGAAGTCACGCTCCAAAAGAAATTAATGTCGGTGATACATACGGCCTTTGTTATATTTAAATGTACCTACTATGTACATCTACTGACAACATAACATTTATGTAGGTACTTAGTTTTGTTTAACGTAGGTACTCATGTGTTTTATAAACTTACAAGCTTATTAATAACACCCTTTAAATACGCGAATGGTACTCGTATGAATTTATATTCGAACTAAATAAGGATAGGATTTACTTACTCCCTAAGAAAGTCTATTTCTTATTCTTTAAAGCCTCGGTAATTGAAATAGTTTTTGTTTAAAATTCTCTTTTTAAAAATAAAACAGAATATGAGAATAGTTGATTAAATTAATTAGTCATGCTACACATTCATTAGCCTTCACTAGGATTATTTGCGTCGTGGGTAGCATAGACAACACACATAGACACACACCTAGACCGATATCTGATACTTATTAAGATTTTCCGTATCATTTATATAGTTTACGTAAAGTACCAAGTCCTTTTAGATTTAATATTCTTATTTTATAATAAAAGTTTATTAAAACTTAAAAGTTAATAATATATTTTGAAATAAAACTGCAATAAAAACTACGATATGGATAGGTATAATATTTCATTGACGATCGATTTCTAGATAACTATCTTCATAGAAATACAAACAAAAGTAGGTAAACTACCACGACCTGGGTAATTTTTATGTTTGAGTTCGTCATGCTATATCACATGGCGGTAATTAAGTACCTGCTACGTAGAAAATGGAAATTGCGACATTTATTTTAATGTAGGAAATGTGTGACGTTATTTGGAAAGTTGCATTTTGTTTCATGTTTATGTATAAACGTTAAAAGCCGACACTTTTACGAGTAAGGATTTTTATCTTTATAATTTTTGTAGTAGTAAATGTGTCGTTAGTGATTGTTGTTGATCGTAAGATGTTCGGAAGTGCGCAGTAGTCGTGAAGGCGCACGACTAGCGGCGCGCACGACGCTCGTCGCACGAGCAGGTGTGCTGATCGCTCCCCTCCCTGTTACAGAGCGGGCGATGCGGCGCGAGTAGCGCGGTAGGGCCCTGCCCGCCGCCGTACCGGCCAATTGGGGCCCGTCTCGCCTATGATGTCATCGGAGGAGGAGGCCGACTCACACGCGCCCTACTCGGATAAGCTCCTAAAGAAACAGAAACGCGTCAGACAGCGCGTGGACGCCGGCGAGCCGCGCAATTCGTACTCGACTCTCGCGACGAACGGACCCGCGCCCGCGCGCACCGCACTAATGAGTGGCGGACTTTACGGCGCCATCTTCGAGGGCCGCCAACACTTCGGCCTCTTCGGCCCTGGCTACGCTCCGGCCGAAATGTTGAATGAACTCCTCGGCCGTGCCCCCAGACAGGAGGATGCCGGCGAGGACTCGTCGGCCGGAGATATAGCGCACAGAGTTCTTCGCGACATCTTACAGAGCCGCAAGAAAGAACTCTTAAGACTTTCTCCAGATAATAATAATGTACATTTAGCAAATAATAACAACGACGAGCCCAAGGAAGAAAAGCGATCTCCCGAGCGTCCAGTCTCTAGTGATTCCCGGCCGGACCTCGATGACGCTTTATTAGCGCTCGAAAGCACCGGCAATTCGCGAACTTCGCCACCACCCGCGCCTTCTCAATCCGAGCCTCTACTCGATCCGAAGTCGGAACCTGAGGACCGCGATAGTGACGCCTTACGTTCCTCGCCGCGACCTTTGGATGTGAAACGTGCTCGTGTTGAAAATATAGTGTCGACCATGCGTGCTAGTCCTGCCCCCCAGCAGCCACAAGTGAATGGCTGCAAGAAGAGAAAACTGTACCATCCGCAGCAACACGACGGTGCGGCAGAACGATACGGTACCAGCCACGGCAGCAGTGCGCAGACTGTATCAGATGACTCTGAAGATGATGCCGATCGACCACCGATTGAAAAAAAGGTAGAGGAAAAGAATGCTTTAAAATCACAATTAAGAAGTCTGCAGGAACAGTTCGCAGAAATGCAAGAGAAATATGTACAGTTGTGCAATAGAATGGGACAGGAGTCTGAGACTATCGATAATGACGGTGCTTCAAGTGATATAGAACAGAACGATGAACCTGTGCCTAAGATGGAACCTTCGTCACCTGTGAAAGAAGTGCCACCTCCGCTTCCGATTCCTAATAGCTCTGCACCGAATATGTTGTCACAAGTGATGAGTAAAATGATGTCAGCGAAAATGCATGGTCATTCTGCAACTCATCCGCACCTGCCTCCTGGATTTAACGGCGCGCTTCCAATGATGCCACACCTTCAGCCACCTGATCATATGCATCCTCCGCATCCACATCAACATCTGAATAACGCAGCTGCTATGTACTTAAATGTTAGCCAAAAATTATTCCTAGAGCAGGAGGCACGTATGAAGGAAGCAGCGGAACACCAGCAGAATAGCCAACAACAAAGGCCACAGTCCAATCAGCATTCGCCTCAACAACGACAGCATGGTCCGACGCCGAAACCTCTACCTCTATCTTCAGAGCTTGCCGAGCGACTAGATGCTCTTCGTGTCAACGCTGGCTCCGTAGGACCTGTTTCAGGTGCTGATTTGGAAGGCTTAGCAGAGGTGCTCAAAAATGAAATCACTGCATCGTTAGCGAGCCTCATCGACTCCATTGTGACTCGTTTTGTGCACCAACGTAGAATCATAGGAAAACAATCGGAGGCGGCCGCCGCGGCTGCCGAACAACTGAACAAGGATTTGATGCGAGCGACGAGATTGCTAGATAGAAAATCACCGACACCGAAACCACCTGAGAGGCCGCCGGGACAAATGCCAGGTAACCCATCCGTTCATCACCCAGGCGCCCCAAACGGCGTGCCGTTTATGACACATAATCCAATGCTAATGAGCATGAACGGACCTCGAGCGCCAGGCGGCGCGGCGTTTCCGCTGCACGCCGAGGCGAGCGGGCCCGGACACGGCTCTCACGTGCGGCCTCCTACAGGAATGTTCCAGGCGCCGCCGAAGCCGATGGGCCCGATGTACGGAGCGATGAACGGCCACTTCGAACGCGAGCCGAACCCTGAGCAGAACGAGGCCCTCAGTCTGGTGGTCACGCCGAAGAGGAAACGGCAAAAGGTGACAGACACTCGCGTCACGCCGCGCACCGTCAGCCGCATCTTAGGAGAGGGAGTGGGGCATTCACCCGAAAGCAAGTTCCCCGAGTCGCCCTCACCGCGACCTTACCCAGGAGGCATGGCGCTACCGACGTCTGTGGCGATACCTAACCCGTCGCTGCACGAGAGCCAGGTGTTCTCGCCGTACTCACCTTTCTTCGGGGCCGGAGGAGGACTGGCGCGGTCGCCCCCGGCGCCCGAGCGAGACTCTCCTCCTCTGCCGCACGCGCCGGCGCTGCTGCACCCGGCGTTGTTGGCAGCGGCGCACCACGCCTCCCCGGACTACATGCGCCACCATCCCTCGCACGCGCCGCACCACCCCGGCGTGCCTCATCACCCTCAGCACATGGACGCTCAAGACCCACATTCCGACTGCAACTCTACCGACCTGCCCTTCGAGGGGATTCCGCCTACTATATCCTTTTCAATAGCATTTAACTAACTTTACTTTTTTTACAGCTTTTACGAGTTAGCAAATTAGTATTAGTAGGGAATAGTAACTCTACGTAAATCAAAACCTTACGTGCGGACACCCACAGATATCTTATTTCTGTAGTATTTAACCTTACGACTGCCACCGCCTACTTCCGACTTAACAGTTAGATATTACACGACTCTAGAAACCCCGCAAGTGCTGCGGTTTCTACGTTTTACGATACTTGTCTAGCGGTAAGCCCATATGAAGTCCATGAAGGAAAGAGCCTTTCAAGCAAAAATAATGCCTACTTAATTCAGTCTCAACTACGTACATTGAATCCAATTATGTACGTACAAACAGCTCGATTAAATTTATTATTACGTAACTTTCCGATGTAAAATGATAACCAAAGATTCAAATACATTCT
>LGAG01001776.1:98017-112993 GCA_001278395.1 Lerema accius
ACCAAAGTTTCAAATACATTCTTAAGTTGCATTTCCTCTTAAATTATTAAGCAATTTAACATCATAATTATTATACCTAAGTATCGATTAAATTAATCTTTTGTCATTGATTTACATTTACACGTTCCTACGGACATAATATGCGATTTCTGCAGTGCTACAGGCTAAGGTATACTTTATAAGATTAGATGGAAACGGATTAAGACTTTGTGGTGCTTCGCATTGAGCCTACGTAATGCAAGGATATAATCAGATTTGCACAACCGTTTATCTAGCACTGGTTTAGATTTCTTTTCTCAGTAATTTATTACGACAGCCTCGTGTAAAACATTCCAAGTTTAAGCTTACACAGGGAAAAAGACAAAAGAACATTATAATTTTATCATTGAAGATATAAAATTAGTACGGATAAGGACAAATTTATTAGTTTGTTGGGAACATGGAATAACCCATTTTACAAATAAGTTAATTGAATCGTGTAACTTGTAGGTTTCGGTAATCCGCATGTTCGAATTTTTCCTGTTTCAACTCGTTCATATTATCTCATTGGTCAATAACTTTTAATTACTCCATATTTAAAAGTTCAGAATACTCGTAAGTCTATTTCGTTCATTCAATCATCACTTTATAAACTCTTTTGCTTAAAATATAAAATGCTTTTCTGTATTATCGGTGAACTTTGAAAAAATATTTACGAACTATTTTTATGGCAATATGGTATAGTTATCTCTAACACTTGCTATTAAGTTAATTGACGTTACCTAAAAATGATAAGGCAGAAATTTTATTTTATCGTGTTTGAATTTTTGTTTATACTGTGTGTAGGTATACTGTATTATAAGAGTGTTCAAATTACCCCAATATACCCTTTAACTCCTGTGTACTCTTCAACTCTAACACCGATGCACCTGCGCAAGGCCAAATTGATGTTCTTCTGGGTGCGGTATCCCAGCTCAGCGGTTCTCAAGATGTACTTCCCTGACATCAAGTTCAACAAAAACAATACCGCCCAGCTCGTCAAATGGTTCTCAAACTTTCGGTAAGTCACTTTTAAGTATCTCTAGGTTTAATTTAAGCTTAGTTGGTAAGTTATCAGATGAGAAGGTCCGGGTTCGATTCCTGGATTGCACTTTTTAACAGCTAATTGTTTGTCTTCTGTCACACTATTGTAGTAGTACAACATAGTGATCCTACTAGTCTTAACTAACTGCACACTATGTTGCTACTTAACCACTAATTAATTAACTTTGCGTAGAAATCAAATAAAATTGTACCTACGTGTTTATTTTTACCAGTCAATGTTTTATGGAAGGACATTTGATCTTAAAGATACTAATATCTCATTCAATTATTTTGTATGGAATTCGATAAAGTAAATTATAAAGAGTTAGCAAACTGAAGGGATTATTCCTCTCGTAGATTTAACATTCAATATTATCAATTATTTTATTATGTAGCAAGCTAGAGCTTTGTCTTATCACGACGGATTTCCTGTTAGTAGTTTATTCTTCTTTTAACTTGGCATCCTGAAAAATATATTATATCTGCTTATTAGTTTCCTGTTTGGATAATGGAAAATACCCTCAGTAAAGCCGCTACAGTTTGAGAATCTACTAATGTTATTATTAACTAATTCCACCGATTTCCTACCGGGCCAGTATAGAAGTAATCATTTATAAAAAAAAGTTTGAGGTAGCGTAATATAAAATATAGCATGATGTCACACTCAAAACAAAGACGAATCAATGATAAGGCACACGCTGATATCCATTAAGGTATTTGGGTTGTAGAGCGTCACAAAGAAATTGCGATACACAAATGTTTGAAAAACATTATCCTACTCCTGACGCAATCAGGTAAAAAAACGCCATCGCTCTTAATTTTTTTTTCTTACAATAAAACAGGTATTTTAATTTAATTTTTAATTAAACGCAATCATAGTTTCTTGGTAGCCATCGATAATTTGATTGTCCGATTAATTCGCTCAAGGGTTGGAAATTCACTATTTCCTAATTATCAAATTTAGGGTGCCTCCCCAAATAGAATGATTCGCGACGCCTGCAAACAAACGAACTCTTAATTTCAATGGCGTCACCATTTTAAACGATGTTTAAACATTTATAGCTCTATTAATTAGAGATTGCGATGTTTTGATTTGGTATTTTTATTTGATATGTTTATTATTTGAACACTATAAAGAAAAACAAAACAATTTGCTCCGTAACTATTATGTTAAAAGTTACAACTTAAATTAGGTTAGGGCAGTAAGGTATTTTACGTTACAATGAATACCTAATGCGAAGTAAGAAAATGAAATAAAAAATCTTGTATTCTATTTGCAAATTGGAATGTTGTTTTTCTTTTAGGAATACGTGTAATGACCTTGTAATGCCGTAATTAATTTTATAGACTTACCTACTTTATCATGTATTTTCATAACACTATTAGCTTAAAATTAATTTCCCTTAGCGTATTATTTCCTTATGATTTATAATTTATCTTGTGGTTCATAATTGAATTAGTACTTAATTAAATTTTAAATTAAAGTGTTATGTAATTTCGTGCGTAATTAACAGCTTGTCAGTTATGAGTAAGATATCGCAAAATTATTAACAGGATATCTCTTACATTTACCTGAATCCTGTGACGGGCTTTATGTGATACTAACATCCATAGTTACGTAATTGTAAAAATAATTGAAGACTATTCCTAAATATTTTCATTTGTTTTGGTTTTTGATTAGGTATTTTATTTTTAATCGATTTTGAAGCAGTATTTAAGAAATAGACCCCCTTACGTAATATAATAAGCCACAAGCGAACATTAAATTTTTTTTCTATTAATCTTAATTTAATGTATTTCAATCTGCAAAGTAAAAATATGATATTTTTATTCAAATTAACATGAATTAGTGTGCGTTACGTAAACGCAAATGTAAGACGCATCTTAATGTTATTACAGTTATAAAACTCTGTTCTTAAAAAAATATCGATTTGTGGACTTGCGGATCACGATATTGCTTTAAATCTAAAGAGCCCTAAATCCAAGGAAATAATCGAACCTACCTACCCAAAGTTACTAAAATATAAATGAAAATAAATCTCAATACTGTCATACCAAGTAGCGTAGTTAGTCCCTCAGTATTGATTTCTACTCGAATAATTCCGCTATCTAAGTCCAGTGATAACAACCACCTGCCACGAGCTTCGCGATAACTCCCCCTTCTTTACATCAACAGATTTCCCCATATTTCCCCCCTTATTTCCTCAAACACACTATCGAGTATCTGATATTGATATTAGTTGGTTTCCATTTCGTTTTAAACGGATTTTATGTGTGTTGTACACAAGCAGATAGAGACGCAATAAAAAATATGTTAATAAATGTGGTTTATTTTGGATTCAAATCGATAGTTTATTTACAAAATTATATTGGGAATTGGTGTTATTTTTAGTTTCGATATGAGTATTCCATTGAAATGTATGTACTCTATTTGTTATGCGATTATTGAAGTAAGCTGCGTTATTTTTTTCATTTATTTATAACAACTGCGCTTTGAAAATGTAATAAAAATCGGAAATTTTAATTAAAGATAATCTTAATATGTAGAGCAATAGAATTTATAAAATACTGTTCATATCGACCCTAACCAAGACATATTCAGTTATGGCCGAGTCCCAACCAAAACCAAGACTTATTAAGTTATGGTCAAATTCCAACCATAGAAAAAACAATGTAGCTTCTATTAAGCTCCCATAAAGCTCCAAGGTCTCAATACTCGAGTAATAAGAGTAGTTGAAGGAACAATATTGATTATATTCGTAGCTTAGGCAAGTAGTATCAGGACTACATAATTTCAGTGTGTACCCAGCACTTGAACTGATATATCAACGCGCATATTGAAGCTTTCTACTGATATCTCAAGCCAGCACTATCATTATCTAAGTTAGATAACGTATAACTTGTAAAAGCCTTGATAAGATTATTTGTCATGCTTTGCATATGAACCTATTTGATACAGGTAGATACCTATTTGTTTAACTGAATGTATTAAAATAATAAATAAGGAAGCCATTTTTTTATCATATAAATGGATTCATATTTTAATAACTGATATTATATGAACAGTAACTGTTTATTAATTTTTCTATACGTATTACTATCAAAGAAGCTAAACTAAAATTCAAACATTGATGATTATGATCATAATTTTAGTCAGAAATTTAAGAAACAACAGTAACAATGCAATTAACTCAACCGATCGTTCTGCATTTCATGCAACAATAAACAAGACGTAGGTAGCTAATACGTGGGTTTTCTTCAAACAACTTGGTCCATTAGTATTGTTCGCTAATGGCACGTGGACAACGGAAAGCGGCCATTTCCTCGCGATAAACATCTGAAAGGACTGAACGGGTGAGGGCGCCACAATCGCGGGCAATTACAGCCAAGGCGCGGGTTCTGACTACCTTCAATAATAAATGACATTTTAAATTTACGGAAATGTCGATTAGTAGCCCCCTTGTCAACTGTTCGTGGTAAGTTCTATTCTGAATTGACCGTTTGTAAAATATGAACTCAATTTCAAGAAAATTTTTGTCTTGATTTCCTTCGCTATTTCTAACAGAATTAGCATTTTTGTAGTACGACTTTAAATAACTTTGACTTTAAGTATTTAGATAATTAAATCTCGAAGTACCTTTTAATCATGCCTTTTTGTAATTGTGTGTAATACTAAAATGAAAATCATCTGAAAACCTCATTAAAAATTGAACCAATTTTAAATTATCGTTGAAGTACCTACATTATCGCAGTTGTTTACAAAAGATTGTGTTAATGAACATTTTTTCAAATACAAATAATTATGTTTTAATCTAAACGATTATACTGCGATAGCCTTTAACCACGATAATGCACAAGTTAAACGTAACCAATTAACGAACCGTCCTTATTAAGTCAGCGGTTCTCAAACTTATTTAATCTACTGCCCAATTTATGAACCAATTCTAACACAACTAAAATCAATTTTATTTCAATATACTAACATATTAGCTATCCCCCCTCCCCTTCTTATTTGATCTGGGCTCTTTGTAAATCACCCCAAGTCCCCAGCGCTTACAAGTTAAACCCACTTATCGCCTAACTTAAAACTTTGAGAAACACTGCCTTTATTTAACACGTTATCGTAACCGGATAAGAAAGGCGTGAAAGCTCGTTATAAAATAATTTAAGTACTTAAAACAACGTGAGTATAACATGTAGTACATGTAGTAACATATGGCTACTTGTGTGCCAGCCCTTGAGGGCACTACGAGTGAGAGCTCTTCCTGCGCGTCTTTTAAAGATGCTTCGCAACTACAAGCATCGATTTTTCTAGAAATATGGTTGGAAAAATATTTTTTGTGAAAATAACTCATCAACGAGCTATGAGATAGTCGTGGTAGTAAATTATCATTGTCTATGAAGTTTATTATTAGTATTAAATAAAATATCGTTAATTGATACCGTTATGTTGAGATACGTCATTAGTAAAAAAAGTCATTAAACCAAAGTCCATTTATTTGTTAGTTCGTCTTAAGGACAGTCAAAACTTAAGTACCTAAATTACTTTATAAAGTAACTAAAATTACATTTACACCATAACAATAAAAATTGTTATTAATTTATCAGTATGGCTATTTCTATTGTCTCAATAAACAATAGTATCATGGGCTATATGGAAGAAAAGATAAAAAGATATAAAATACTATCTCTCAAACCAAAAGCTGCAGTGTGCGTCGCGATTTATCTACTTTCTCGGTGCCCTGTTAAAAAATCTCCACAACACTAATTCAACTGACAAAATTAAAATGTTTCTCCACGAAGTTACTCCGCGTACATTTCTCGATTCTCGTCATGCACACAGTCTTTGTAAACTCTCCGGGGGCAAAACAAACCTCCTTCACTCAAAGTCGATGCAAAGACAAATTCTTTTGGTGCACGAAGTCAAAGAAGTGCGCGGGCCCGCAAACAAAGAGTCACTCACAGAATTAGCCCAGCAACGATAGCACTAATTAGCAACGGTTACTCGTTAAGTTATTTCGCTTAATTAAGTTGCACAGAAGTGGTCTGCGGCCGGCCCGTCATAAGGCGTCGTAAATTGTTAGAATACGGGCACCACTCCAATTAATCTTTTTACACATCCAACTAGTCGTATGAGGGGATGCACTTAGACGACTCAACCTTTTTAAACGCTCACATGCGACTGTTACTTCACAACAACGCAGCGTAGCCGGCCACTGATGACACTTTTAAATAACTAAACTACCTACTGCTTATTTAATTCAAACGAATTTTAATTACGCACTCGTATCAAAGCAGTCAAACGAAACATCTCGCTAACCACCCGCGAACCCGCCTTACCGTTAATAAACACCGGGAAATAACGATTTGCCAACGAAAATATTAATTATGACATTAATCATAATAATCTGATGTTTTGTTAATTCAACTGAGAATAAATTCTCTCGTTCGTAAGGACTCTCACCGCCGGTAACGGAAATGTTGCCGACCTTACGTCGCAATTTTCACATGCCTTTTTAACTTACCGTGCTAACTCGCTTCGTACATATTTAGTTCAATATTTAATTTTTGTAATTAAAAACTTGAGTGCGCAATTTTATTTTGAAACACTCAAAACGTTATCAAAGTGTGAAGGAAAAATATTGCGGGCGGACCTCTAAACATAGAGTAAGAGGGTAAGAGTGTAGTTAGTGTATGAAATAACCATCCCTCGACGTGTGAAGTCACCTTGCAGGTTATTGTATGCGTTCACTGTGAAATTTAATTGGTTGGCTAATACACTGCACCGTGGAGTCTAATTTACGTGTTAACATTTTTAATAAGGCCCGGCGAGGCTAGGGCGACAAGTGGCCGGCCGTTTATATCGCGCACCACTCGTACGAACACCTCCAGTAATTAATACGACCCTTTCGAGAAAGCTTATGAGTAGGTTTCCTTCTCAAACGTTGCTAATTACAGCATAGGAGCATTCATTTCTTATTATAAAGAAATAGTGCCTAGAAATACGCATGCGTCGCTTTATGCTCATAGCGTAGCTTTGATACGTAAAGGAATTCGAATTGGATGTAATGTAACCTAGAAAGAATGTCACGCCTCAGTACTAAATTGTAGCTAACGTGTCTTACTTCCGAATGTTAAGGTTTACACGCACGCAACCAAACCGCTAATAGGCAAGGGCGAGGCAGAATATTTACATATCATTGCGATACGCCACCATTATAAAAAATTAGCCTTTCGCCGACCATCATCGTTAATAATATAATTAAAACATGCTAAGGCGCGGTCCTACTTATCGTTGTAATCAAGAAAAGCGTAGTACGATATGTACGGTACACTGTACTAGCGTGTAATGCCGTATTACTTTTTATAAATACTTTTTGTACTGTGAAGTTTAGTTAGCTAAAATAAAATTAACGTTATTCGAAATTGTTTGTTAATTCTTTGGAATGGATCGAAATGTTTTGCGGTATTGAATAAACATATTATCACTACTTTTATGTACGAGTATATTATCCCCATTCTCTTATGGCTGTAGTTCACTATGCGAAGAACTGATACAATGGGTATTTGAGAAAATTATAAAGAATTGTTATTTTGTTTAATATCCAAACTGAGATCCGCATTTTAAATTTAAAGCCAGGCATTATTAGACTATCAAATTAAATATTTCTTCGGATACAATATATTTATACATCAAATAAATTTCAGGAAACAAAATAGCGACGCAATTCAGTAATCTCAAAATCGATATCTGTATTCGCTAGTTGCAAGCCAATACTCGTATTCACATCACTAGACATCCACGTGGCAGTAGTACAGGCAACGAGCGTGTAATCCATCAACTAATGAAAGAGTAATTAGAAAAGTGGAGGTTTCTTCCGACCGCCTACCTTATCTTGTCTTCGATGGGCCATTAGGTTTTTTAATTACCCCACCCTACACGCATGGCGATCGTGATTACGATTACGAATTTAGGGTTAGTTAAATTTTATGCTTACTTAAATATGGTTAATATATGTCTAGCAAACCGAGGCCAGTTGACCTAAAATTTGTCAAAGAGCAGATTTTTCTTTTTAAGTGAACTAGGTTCTGCACAAGATTTATATATATCCTAATGATTTTTCTGATTATTACAGCCTTCAATTATGATAATACAGTATGTTATAATCTAATAGAACTCCAATGGGTGACTATTAAAGACGCTCGCGTGTAGCTAGGGCATAGTATTCCCAAGGATCAGATAACTGACCTTATTCGTTAAGTAATAACATTTTGAAGCAACATGAAGCTAGGCGTGCCGCGGTCTCGAAGGAGAAGGCGCGGCTTCTTTCATTAGTAAGCCTTAAAAACCTTAATACGCTCCTAATGACAATGACACACACGGACTTTAGGTGGGCATGGTCACGCGATGTTTTTTTAATTGACAGAAACGCTATCTACAAAGAATTGAAAATTCATGATCATTACAAATGTGACTAAATGGCAAGAAGTTACTTCAGATTTTTTTGTACTCGTAAGTAAATAGCAAGTACCTACTTCAGAATTTTAAGGCGATTTTATAACAGTATTAAGACAGTATTTTTCTACCTTCTCAATTGATTTTTTTTTAATATTAGCTATGATAATTATGTACAAAACATACAAAAATGAAACACATTTATGTTCTATGAAAAGTGTCCAAGATTAATTACAAACTATACAGATAACTGTCGTAAAGAAGGTAAGGTACACGTGCAATGTAGCGCAGAACAATTTTTCCGGTATTTATTTACGACCTAACATTATATAGATACTATAGAGTAGATAATTAATATCATTGAAATTCCGATTATTTGACTATTCTATGATACTGTATTGTTTGAGAAATGTAAAC
Organism: Lerema accius; assembly: GCA_001278395.1. Lineage (NCBI taxonomy): Eukaryota > Metazoa > Arthropoda > Insecta > Lepidoptera > Hesperiidae > Lerema > Lerema accius. The sequence goes on from LGAG01001776.1 coordinate 106,953, forward strand.
AAAGGGTTAGGTATTTAATGTTATAAATAATGTTATCTCAATTTTGCATTTATTTCTAGCTCTGTACTGTGTGATAACTGCCAGCTCTTGATATAGCTTCTACTGAACATAATAATTGTGTATTACAGTATTATTGTAGGGCGTCTTTGTTTTCGATATAAGTAAAAGTAAATATCAGTGCTTTGCTTACTTGAGGGGAGGGATGAAGCTTAAGTTACGAAAATACTGCTCAAGTAATACTTCTAATCCGTTATAATTCTGGAACTATTCCAGTTTCAGTATTTATCATTAAAATAAAACAAAATCCTGACTGCAAAAATTATCTAGGTTTATGTACTGTCAGTGGAAGTTAATGAAATGACTCCTTCCTGTTATAAACTGTCTAGCTGATTGGACTTTAGGGAGTTTGCCGAATTAGCCACACATCTTAGAAGAGGGTAATCTAGCATAGTTAGGTTAAAAAATTGTAACCTTATAATGTAATTTAAATAGTTACAGCTCCTATATAAATAGTTAAAAGTAATGTAGAGCTTTCTACTCGCTACAAACGGTACAACATAGTTTTATCGTTCAAAGTTAGAACGATCTTGACATCGGCCGGTTGGAATAATAAAAGTATTTGTGCCACATCGTTATCTGCGTTTTGTCCTTGTTTTATCCTCGACCAGTCTTCGTCCAACGACCACTATCGTGTTGTAACGGAAATGGACCAGCACCATATCGCCAAGTCCTTCCTTGACCGACCAATCGGTTTAGATCTCTAACACTTCATCATGTTTATATCCTTCAGGCTTTTATCCCAAGAGTCCACAGTTCAACTTACACTGGACGTGGGTAACTAAGACAAAGATAATGTATAATTGTATAATATTAATTATGGTGTTTTGCGTCTTTGTTTTAATTGGAGGCGACATGTGTTATTGAACTTAAAGGAAGTCATGGTTTCTTTTGATAAGAGAACGATGTAGTAAACAATAATAATATATACTGCATTATTGTTAAATGCATTCCAATGATGCGTCATAATATAGCAATGCAATAATTGAAATTCCTTTGCTTTGCTAGAAAAAGTAAAAAATTACTTTTTACATAAATAACTTAAAATCTTTAAATTAGATTGTAGTTCTCTATCAGTCTTTAAAAGACCGAATTATATCAAGCTGATATTTTGTTAGAAAACATGAAAAAGGAGTCATTAAAATATTACGCAAGCCATAAAAGGGGGAGGGGGATTCTATTGTTTTAAAATTCGACTTACCTTACATGACGAAAGATACGCTCCTTAAATACCTCACTGTCATTGCGCAATGAGGATGCTATTTAAAATTAAAAAGATAAGCTGTCTGATACGTCGTTGATTTCAAAAAGGTCGCCTTTTTAAAACGTGTGTCGTAAGAAATGACAGTGAGAGACAGGTGTGAAAAGGCGCGGTAGGCTGCCCGCCTGGGAAATTATAAAAGTGCCGCAACTAAACGACAAGTCTCGGGCCCGCCCTAAGACATAATAAATTAACGTACTCGTATATGTATTAATATACTTCCTTATAAGTATGTCTGTAAAACCAATGGGAATACAATATTAAAGTATTTATACATTAGGTACTTATATTTCATTATTTACAGTTGACTTTGCTATTAAGGACGTATGTGTTTCATTATTCTGTCAACTAAGAACAGTTCGATATGTTTACAAATCTCATTTGTTGAAACGTTGTGCAAATTAATTTATTCCTATCTAGTTAATTACATTCAAATTCAAATCTACTACCATCATTTGTAAAGGTTAACATGAAGAAGATACAATAATTTAGATTAAATTTTATAAAGCATAAGTTCATGATAATCAAACTGAAAATTTCATACATGCTTAGCTGCTAAAGTTAAAAATAAACTATGAATTTAACAGTTCATTTTACAGCGTATAATTAAAAAGGATACAAGGAAAGGCTTATTAATTAGAACTATGCCTGAACATATTTCCGTGAGACTGCGTAAATAAGTAACCGAAGTACAGGCAATAACACAAGTGGGAACATACGCTACATAGGAAATCTTAGTATTAAATAGCAATGTCGAAGCCTCAGGGGAAATAACTTGAGTAAACTGAAAATGCGATGGCAAGCAGGCGGTTTGACGTAATGACGCCTCCAACACTGATAGTAATTATCGTTAGACACGTGAACATTGTGCATATTAAAAAATACCGGAAACTATATAAAAATGGCGCGTAACTGAACGAGGCTCTGCCATTTTGTTGACCTCACGAATTAGTACGTAGTGAAGGACAATTTTAGTGAAGGCCTGTAAGATTTAATTATCGTATATTAGGTACTTTTGATTGCGACTGTTCTCGTTTTAATAACTGACAGATATTAACCTTAATATTCAGTCATTTAATTTTCGAACTACCTACTTAACATAACACTAACTAACAACTAACCGCATTAACTAATATAGTTTAATTTAACGTGTTTTACTTGTTATCCGGTAAGCCAGTTATGATTATCAACATAATAACATCTAATGAAAAAGGTACAAATGTTAGTAAATAAACTACTATTAATAATGGACAGGAAAAATAGGCAAAAGCTGAAGATATCAAAGGTATTATGATATTCTTTAATTGAAGCTAAACCGTTTACGATATCAAAGAAAAACTTTACTTACGAGTTAGCGAAATAAGTACTCATTCGGTAATTCGGTATTTTCCAACAGAGCATTTTCAGTACTAACAAGCTTGAAATTTAAATCGTATTATCAGCAATATTTTTACAAGCACGTTACTTTTTAATTTTTATTCCTCTCTCCAAAAGTTGTCTGAATATCTTCTTGTGTGAATACGCAGGATTTTTTGCTCGCGCGTGGATTTATTCGTACAGATTCGAAAACCATCAAACGACTTGGAGTTTTTATATTTTTTAAGTAGGTTTGTTTGTACTCGGCTCGGAGCGTTAAAAAAGGAGTCCTCGAAACGAGTTTTGAAACTGTCTCACAACAGTAATTAGCGAACTAATCCTGAAATCAAGGAGCCGCGAACGGTCAGCTTTGTGCCTCGCCCTTAAACGGCTTCGTCTGTTCAACCCTTTTTTTTCGAAATTTTAATACCGAGTATAGTTGGGGTAATAAAATCTCCGCAAGCACTCAAATGAGCTGAACTTTTGAAGCGTGGGGTACAAGACAGAGGCAGGTCAGTGGAGGGAGACATTCACCAGGGCCGCATTCCGACTGATTGACGAAACGTCCATTTCTCTAATCGAGTTTCCCAAACGAACTTACTTTTTGACTCTTATTCATTCTTTCGTTCGTTCATTTAATACGTTTTTTTCTATGCAGCAGTTATATGTAGTTATATGTAAATGTAAATTTGTATGCCGTTAAAGATAAGGGAATAATTCGCGAGAAAGTTGCCGGTTTCGTATAGAGGTATAGATAATTGTCTCCGACCCGCATGTTTTGAGCCGAAATGTGCCTACTTACGACATAACGTTAGATTTCGCGAGTGAACACATTTTCCGTTGTTGATAAGACTTTTATGCCAACTTTGCGGATATGGCATGTTTATTTACAGTTTTCATTGTGATTCATAGATATATAATTTTAATCATGATTAAATAGACTTTACAAAAGATTTCTTCACAATCATAACTCAAAATCAAGTTCCTATGTAGTTAATTTAATGAACATATTTCATCCGTATATACCCGTAAACAAATTTGTTTGTTAAAACACTCAAAAATGCAACATAAAACAAGGTTATCGCGTAATGAAAGTACGCTGTTACGTCACAGCGAGCGAGATAATAATTTACTTTGACGTTTGTCTCAATCCGGCCCTGGCTGGACGGCGCAGTCTGAAAAAAAGTTTTTTCACTAACTGAAGCATTAATCCGGCCCGGTATTAGTTTACTCGCTCTTACACAGGGCTATGTGTGCGTGATGCGCGTGTGTGCTACCGGCTGACTTTCGCGCAGACACTGAACGCACAGAGGCGTCGCGTTACACGAAAACTCGCGATTTTTCGTCAACTGCGCAAAGTCAACTTTTTCAATACAATATAGGAAGCGCTACAGTTCGGAATGCTTGCAGGTCGAAGTTATTTTCGGCGTGTAGCACCACAACTTTCACATGCGCGCCAGAAAAGTGTCTCTGACTTTATTGCTGTCAATTATAAACTTTTTCGAATTTTCGACATGAAAAACGCACTCTATTGTTGTCGTGAATAAGCGTGGTCGTTGAAAGCCTTACGTGGTTGATAAAGAATTAAAAATAAAGACATTAAATGCTTATTAAAAAAAATAACCGTTGTAGGTTCTGTGCTTTAGTCTATGGTAGCGCACTCTGGCGTACTTCGCGAAAGCTGGACGGCGTCCACTCACCCACACTCCCGCACTCCCGTACCACTACAGATGCACCTAGTACATAACGCGTAATACCTCCCCCCTATCATTTGAGCGACTCCGGCCTGCATCAGGTTTTAATAACCATTGTATTTGGCAACGATCGAAATGAGTATGTTTGGAAAAGTCAGTGGATGTCTGGAAACTATTTTTCGGTCGGGAGCCAAAGTTGCGTACGGTTTATGAGTTTTTTGACTGCTCTATGTAAATATATGAAGGGACTGTAGTCTTGTATATAAATTCGTGTCTGAATTTTTTTTTTTGGTATTGGAATTGGGCGAGTGGCGTCAATAGTAGGAACGGGTTAATTCGAGCTCGCGTCGGCATTATTTTGAGACCCTTTATTTGGAAAACATTGGAAAGTTTTTTTACCTGAAATTTGTTTTGCTCGCCATGTTGGACTCTATTTTGTAAGTATTTGTCACAGTGATTAGTCGAACAGTGAAATGAAAACTGCAATTTTAAAATTAAATCCTTTGAACGCATCGTAATTTATTCGTTGAGATTTGACACAGTTAAAGTTTACATGGTGGAAAAGTGCACAATGCTTAATTTTGCCAGATGAAAAGCCCGGTTAATAGACATAGGACGTTGATAGCCACCTACCGTCCAAGTATAGGTATCAAACGAGTCTATTATTTCTTATTTCATATAAAAGCCGTGGTCAAATTTCGACCATACAGCGGGTCCTCTACTCAAATAAATGACTTTAGTATTACTATCGACGTAATTTCCCGTTACCGGTACAGACTTAGAAAAACGTGAGGTTCTTAACCGTTTATCAATATTACGGTGAACAACCCGCATCGTACCCAACCAGACAACAATAAGAACTAGATTACCGTTTGACACACGCAATGACCCATATTTAGCACACATATATTTTACCATGATTCACATTTTCTTATATAATATTCTGCAGATAATAAATGTTTAATAATTAAAATAATAATTAGATACTTTTTTGATGTAATAATTAAGAAGCAAGTAAATTTAGGAATGCAAGGTAGGTAGGTACTATAACTTCAATAGATCGTGTATAATTATAAACTTATAACCTAACCTAACTTAACCTCAAAATATAATTCAAATTCAGACATTGATCTTAACTCACACCAAATTTAAAAAATAACGGTCGCTAGGCAAATGAAATCAAGTTTAGTAAAAAAAGGTCGTAAGTATTCGCACCGAACAAGTCAACAATAGAAGGAAGACTTAAAAAAAATAAACAATAACCTGACCCCTCGAACAACGTCTTAGCGATTGGCTGCAAGCAGACTTAAGAAATTAATAGAGGCGGCATGTTGTAACGATAAAAATAGAGCTTACAAACATGGCTAAATTAAATACTTTTTTAATAAATCCCTTCTGGAATAAACCACTAATTTATTTGTTCAAATTATATCTAAGAACGATTTTGATCACGTTAGATTTGTAGAAAAAACAGCTTGCTTCGTTCTAGAAATTTCGGTGAATTTTGTTTGAGATTTAAGATTAAATTGAAACACAATAATGAACATAAATTAAGTAGTTAAAATTGTCTCCCATAAAATTATATAAATATACGAGTGTCTTATCTCTGTGTGAAAATGTTTTATATAGATTACTTAGGTATTACACAATACGATTTAGTTATATATTTATCA
>LGAG01001776.1:114221-124236 GCA_001278395.1 Lerema accius
TTCTCAAATAAACCACCAATTTATTTGTTCAAATTATATCTAAGTACGATTTTGATCACGTTAGATTTGTAGAAAAAACAGCTTGCTCGCATTCTAGGAAATTCGGTAAATTTTGTTTGAGATTTAAGATAAAATTGAGACAGTAATGAACATAAATAAAGTAGTTAAAATTGTCTCCCATAAAATTATAATTATATATCTTATCTCTCAGTGAAAATATTTTATATAGATTACTTATTATTATTACACAATACGATTTAGTTATGTTGATCATTTATATACAACGAAGTTACGTTAAAAGTAAGTGTCATATCTACATGTTTTGTAGGTCTGTGTGACATTATGGTTTCACACGGGAATCGAATGTTTTCTTGAGGGGGACTCGTAAGACGCGCGGAGATTTGCTCTAACCCCACATTACGGCCATACGACGACTTGCAATTTGCGCCTTTAAACAAGGATTTATCTAATTTGCCTTTGATAATTTTGTTACAGGATATTTGCTTTTTACCAACTGTATTATTTATAAACAACTAGCTTTATGGTATTTATTTAGTTTTGGTTTTAGGAGCTTTTAACCATAGTTCCAGAGTAGTATTTTAAAATAAGGAATAATTTCGTTATAGAATTATTGGGACAGCAAGTATTCTTAAAGTAAATATATAACTTTTTCGTTAAGCAAGTAAGAACACTTCTTTGTAGGTTTAATTTCTTAAAAGTCAACTATATGAAGACAAGTCACTATCGCCTCTATTAAAAGAGCATCGAATAAAATTCTAATTACAAACAAACATAAACAAGTATTTTCAAAGTATAAGAGCGAATATTCTTTCAGTTTTGAGCTTCAAACAAAGAAGAATTTTAATTAGGTTTTGTAGAGCCAAGTTTAAGATTAAAAGTATTGAGATTCGGTCTTATTTCTTGAGGAAACAAAGCCACCAACAATGGCTCCAACTTCGGTGGAGCAAAGAAAGTCGTACTTCCTTAGACTCAGTTTCAATTCCGTGCCATTTTACGTTGCCTTAGCTCTCAAAAGATCGCCTAAAAAAAGTTCCAACTGCATTCATCGAACAATGAGCCAAGACGTTCGTTTCCAGGTAGACGCAAGATGCGATATCTTAAGAAATAAGGAGACAATACAGAAATGTTACACCTAAATCACAACTTTATTTTCTCAAGCTTAGCGTCCAAATTCGTACGCGAATAATTACAGTTTTTTCGCAATATCACCATTGCAAAGCCCAATCTGGAATGCTCGGTGTGATGAAGCGTTGACTTATTTTAGAACTTAACAGCAGAAAGTAAAGTCTAGTTTAGTTTGCAGGGAGCGCATACAATTCACAATAGAACAGCTGATTCCCACAGTAACGGTTTTTAATTCAAAATGATATATTTTATTCCATTCGGTTGGCAAAGATAAAGAAATGTGGACCGACACATGCTTTATCAAGACTATCATGTCGTTGCGGTTAAATTTTGCTCACACACTTATTTTTCTCATCGCAATAACAAACTTTGTATCAGGCCAGGCCTTTCGTTCTTGGTATCAACCACTCGCTATCAATGAATGAAATTTTAACAAATAACACATGACTTCGTGACGTTGACGATAGTAATTTAACTACCTAAGTTTCGAAATATTAATGAGGCCATAACCAGAATATTTTTGAAGGAGTATACTTCTTTTGTTTTAGGAGGAATTCTCTATTGCAATACCCAGTACAGAAGTGAGATAAAAAAGTCAAAAATAATATATTTCTTTTCTTCGAGAAACGAGGTTTTCTAGGGGGAGGATTAGATCCCCAAATCACCTAGTTTCATCACTACCTATGGCCTCAGACGTCTCCATTTCAAACTACGAAATAGGCTATGGTCGTTCTTTACGAATGTATTGAAAATATCGAGACCTACTTACGTATCGCCCGCATACGGGCGGCACGCAAACTGCTTATAAATGACGGCCAATGCTGGAGATCACAATCTTAATTATGCCGAGAAACTTGAGTTGGTAATTCCAAAATTAAGTGCACTGTCATACCATTCTGTCACATCATATCCACTAGACGATTAAATAATTCCTGCTAAGAAAAAATTGAGACAAATCTCTGAGGTTTGCGCGATGTGTATAAAAAATAATTTCATGTATTACCGCGTAAAAGACTTTTAAAAGACCTTTACAATTTCTAGAATCGTGAAATAATTCGAATAACATTTTGGACATACAAGGCCTAATAGGTCCTGTAAGCATGTGTCGTACAAGGTTCAAATCATACCAACATTAATCGGTTCAGACAAGTTCATTGACACCATAAGAATTAGTCCGTGGGACTGTTAATAATCTAAAGGAGAGTGATTTCAATAATCTCTTCAGTCAAATAACACTCAACTTCTAATAAGTACCGACATTAATAGCTTCATATGTTCCTACTTATCACAAGTAGGTACTCGTATGTCGCTAATGATAGCTATGACCATTTCTCGTAGCCATGTGAAGACTGTAATTACTTGGTTTTTTTTTAATTAATTACTCTTTCTGGCTTCCAATAAAACTTCATAATTTGGTATGACAGTTCTAAATTATATTTTTTTTAATTAAAAATACTTCGTCATGATCAAGTTTAAGATTGGCGAACACACCTCATACAAATAATTTGTTTCGTTTTTTTATATAATAAAAATAAAATATTTAAAAATCTTCTGTCTAGAGAAATTATATTTTCTAAACCTAGGTATTTATAATTTCTAAAACATTCAAATCAAGTCAAAACGAAAAAATCTTACAAGCACTTGTAAGCTAGGTAACGTAAACATGACTAAATCCTTAAATTAGGAGTTAAAATCCCGTTTTATAACAACATCCGTCTAATTCTCTACGCTCGAGTGTGACTCCCCCATTACATTTACGAATCTCACAAGTTTTTAGGTACAAGTAGCGTTGTAAGTGTACTTCGGAGTACTTACACGATCCTAATTAGATTCCGACACGTCAAGGTGTAGTTGCTACGTATAACTCAGTTCTCGCCAGTAAAAAGACATCTAATTATTAAGACACTTCATTTACTTACTCAATTAGTAAGGCTGCGATCTCCCGCGGAGTGCCAATTAAAAAATAATAGAGACCTCGGTGTGAGCGAGATGGTAAGGGCTCTCGCTCTCGCAAGTGGCTTAGAGATGATCCGCCTCGATTGATGGCTCACTATTGAGTGATTTGGTTTTCCACGGATCCAAGGAATTTTCTTTTTTTTTCATCTGACGCTGATCGTGCAAGTTTTTAATTCTACCGACCGTCAGGGGAAGTGATTACGGCCGCAATTTTCGCACTTCGAAAATGGACGTCAATTGTTTGATGATTTTCAAGTGTCTAGTTTCTTTCTTACATTGAAAATATCCAAATTTTATTGAGATTGTAGGTACTTAATTTAATATTATATTAACTAGAGTACGCGTTATAAACAGGTAAATACGTGATAGATACCTACCTGTAGATATTAAATTACACAATGAGTTAGTCGATGCGCTCATGCGATTAAATTCGCCGGTTCCACGTAATTCTGTAAAAGGATTAACTATCTTTATAATAAGCATAACGAACCCTAAAACAAGTCGACAATTCAGAAAGTAACGCGTCACTCGACGTCGCGAAAAACCGAATTAGCGAATTACCAGCTCTAACCACTTGTTCTACACCTACAGGATGAGATAGAACGACTTTATATTAATGAGTTTACTGCTAACTTTATTTTAATTATGATTATTAAGATGCCACAAAAAAAAAATATTACCATAATTTTTATTCTTGTGTTTGCAGCATTTATTTGACATTAAAAAGAAATTGAATGAATCTATTCAAAGTGTACCTATTTTTAACTATAATTTTTTTTTAATGTTAAAATACTTATACTTTAGAGAAATCGCGATAACGTTCACATAAACATAATGCGCAGTTCATAACTAAGTAAATAATCTAGTAGTGTGTACTCGTGCGGTGAAGCCGATACAAACTTCAGTGACTATAATCAGACATAGTCGATATATCAACCTTCACTGTCAAGCTATCGCTAGTGACGTAGTGATCCATACGACGCGTACCTAAGCCTCTGAAAGCGAACTCGTAAGTAATTAGCCTCGCGAGACACTTCATTCGCGTCCTCACAAGCGATGCGAAGCGAAGATACCGGAACAGCGGGACGAAGAGCGAAAATGGCTAATCAAATCGACTCCCGCTCTCGTTTCGAGAGCTTTTTATATTTTCATTGTGCCGTCAAGTGTCACACTGCAGGTGAATTTTCAGTGACAGTTGCTGTATACGCCCACAGTCATACCCGATCAGTTACGTTCAACCGTTCAAGAGCTTGCGTACGAATTTCAATCAGCCCCTATTTTTATATCGCGCCGGTGAACCTCTAATAAATGTCACGGTGCAATGAAATTCAAATGAATCTTTCGCATCCAGCTCACGTTATTAATGCTGCACTTATTTTTTTGATCTTTGTCTCGTTACTATAAAGTTTATTTTTAACATAGTATTTAGTATTTGGATGGATTTGTGTTGTTACTAAAGCGGTTATTTATCGTTTAGTATAGTAAATTAAATTTGACTGATTATTTATTCATCTATAATTGAGGCGAACTTGCAGCCTTATTTATTTTTTATAAAGCTTTTAATAAAATAGGTATTGGCATTATTGCATAAACATTATTATAGTAATTATTACATTACAAAGTCAACAAAAATAAGGAAAGCACTGACAAATTGCATGTCCTCTTGTCCTCATGTTAAAAATAAACTCTACCTATATATTTGGTTAAACTTTAATTCCGAAGATACCTGATCCTGTGGCTATTTAATTAAATATATTATGATAATACTTTAAAACATAATTTTCCTTTAGAAAACTGAAATAATTCTGTACTGAATGGTAAATTGCATAGAAAATGAGTTATGAAAGACGTTAAATAAATCTTTATTCATCACACATTAAATTAGCCGGCATATTTAAATGGCGTATGTTAAAGAGGGAAGTGATTAGTATTTGTGAAGTTCCACTGCAGCCAAGGTTCAAATAAACTTGAATGTGTTTTACCTTATTAATACCTATATTTCTTGTATTCTAACTTGATTTATTTATATGATTTTAATAAATTGGTAATGGCTTCTTCTTCGCTAATTCCCGTTACAAAATAATGCATCTTAAAATTGTGGTATCTATGAAAATGTGTTTCGGTACTATCAAAGAATTTATAAATGCTTCCATTGAGTCTCTGTTGGATCTCGTTAGAACAGTTTTTTTTAGATTTCAAGAATAGAATTTGAGATTTTTTTCTCTCACTATAATCCCAATAGTAAAATTCTTAGTTACTTTCCCATCCACCTGGCAATACTATTTCATCAAGCAGACCGTTTTCTCCATTACTAACCTTTCTTCTCCATCTTTGCAGGGAGTTCTACTACATCCAGATGGAGAAGTATGCGCGGCAAGCAATCAGTGAGGGGTTGAAGGCAGCAGACGACCTCCACGTCGCGGGTGACTCCGAGCTGTATAGGGTGCTCAACTTACATTACAACAGGAATAACCACATTGAGGTGAGAAAGGCCTCAAGATACTATACTTTCTAGGGTTTATAAGGCTTTTAGAGCTCCGGAAGGCAGGTTTTTTAGCTGCGGCGTAGCTGTGTGCAATGATAGGATAAAGTAAATGTCCGAAGGAAAATAGGTCCTGGTTTTTTAAGTTCCCAAGATTCCTATGTCCATTAAGTACTAGAAAAAGGCCAAACGTCGGAGTTTCAATAGAAACGTGGGAATAAAAAAAAGTTAATTATTTCCAGGTGCCACCAAACTTCAGATACGTGGTTGAGCAAACTCTCCGAGAGTTCTTCCGAGCCATACAAGGCGGAAAGGACACGGAGCAGAGCTGGAAGAAGTCCATCTACAAGGTCATCTCTCGGCTCGATGACCCTGTACCAGAATACTTCAAATCGCCGAACTTTCTCGAACAGTTGGAGTGAGCGCTGCGACTCGACGCACAACGTTTTCGGCAAAACAAAATTTTAAAATGAACGATATCCATTGGAAAATTGTTTCGCACACCAAAATTTTACGACACTCGCATTTAGGCCTTCTGATTCAAAATTATTGATAAAAAGTTTAAGTAAATTATTAAAGAAATTGAATTTGTACGTCGAGCGGCGTGGCGAGCGGCTCGCCACGCCACTGCCCGCGCTCTTCTAGGAAATTCATTAGTTTATACGAGTAAGAGAAAATTTAAGTCACCTAGAATTTTATTTCTGCACATAATATATTTCGCTATATATAATTATTATTATATTATTATTAAGTATTATCTTAAATGGTTTTTATAGTTATGTATATCTTAAAATCATTTATTGATTTATTCATTAAGGAAAAAACGATTAATATATTAACTGCTTAAGTTTTAAATTTTTTTGTTGTTTTTGTTTTATTTCTCGGTCCTTACCTTCATCCCAGTCCTTCGGGGTATTGTTTTTGTTGAGTTTATTTTGAAAAATATTATTATTTGGCTCGCTTTCCGCGGCCGAAAATTGTCAACCTTTACCTCGTCTTAATTATTTTAGGGATAATTAACGTTAACCATAGACATTAGTACAATAGAGCAGGGTTATTTTTCGATCCACAGACAAAGAATTAAGCATTATTTTTATACTGATAGCCGGTTATATGTTCGTGCAGATTTTTCAATAGCATAAAGATGCAGATACCAAATTCGAAAATGAGTAAACATCCTCAGTTACAGATTAAAGTACACATCCTTGTTTATGGTTATAACATTTCGGCATAGTTCGGCAGAATGTATTCAGTTGGTCCGGACCATCTGCGGGGGAACTCGCTCCGGACATAGGGTTAAGTTTATTTGTTAGATAAATATTATATTCCGAAATGCGTGGGCGCAAATATTTTTGCCACTGATGATACGCGAAGCATTCCTTCTTGTCAATATTTTCGTAAGTAATCATATTTCCTTTTCCGATAAAACTGTATAAGACGGTCTTTTAGCACATTTAACCAAACATTAAACACACTAATAGAAATAATACCCATAATCCGATGTTCTGTATACTATGATATATATCCTGTTAGTTTTCTATACTTGGTAGGTACGTTAAGTTGAGAGGTGAATGCTTCGCTAACGGGCGCCTTGGGGTACCTGATGCTTACACAGCCAGCAATCTACATCAAAAAGGTGCAATAGACGAAGGCAAATAAATCAATAGACCAGTATTTCAACAGAACTTTTAAAAACAGATAAAAAGTACCCTATAAACAATAACTGATCCACTGGCCCCTCTCGTCCGAACAAGAAGTGCCTTCAAAAGTGTTGATATTTAACGACAATTAATATGAAATTTCAAAGGGCCCTCAATAGTATATCGCCCAATCGAAGGCCTCAAGGCGTCTGTATTGAACACCGCCCGCCCACGCATCCCGTTCGCCGTAACGAACAATCAGTATACATACACACACTTACTATTATACTATAGAAAAATAATTAGTTTCATTCGTAGATATACGTATGTAGAGCGAAGAGCCCTGCGCTTGTTTCCGAGCGTCCGAATTACTCACACAATCATACAGCCTTGTGCATACCGCACAGTGTGTTAACAGCACTTAATACTGGACAAAGAGTCGACAAAACGCATCGGAAACAAGATCGGGTCGATCGCACATCTCGATGTATTTGTTATAACGTGTAGACGCCGGCCGTCGACTCCGTAACGCGAATGCATTTTCCTTTTCCATCCTCAGTTCGACAGGAAACAAAATATAGATTAATTTATCGCTTCTTAACTAGACGTAACATAAGATAGATAGTTGTACAGAGATGACTAGTGACGTGTATATAATACTGTAATTTTACTACAGAAGAGATAAATCGAGATAGAACTATCTTAGCGCTAAAGGTATTTAAGTAAGGCTCAATAGACACACGGCAATTGAGATTTGATTTGCGGAATTGTAAGAACGTTATACCATCCTGATTTGATCGTTAGGCTCCGCGCGGAGCGGACGGCCGGCCCTAGCTAAGCAAGTGTAAGCATTTTTAATTTTGGATTACACTTTGTTACCGTTTAATTTGTAACCGTTTGAACTATTGCGATAATATAAGAGTACCTCAGTTTAGGATGGACCAGGCGTCGACTGGTGTGCTTAGAGTAGAGTTCAGGTTAAGACAGCGATGAGACAGAACCCTTCAGAGACATCGACACATACTTGCAGCCTCCCCCACAGTTCGTCGAACAGGTTTTCAGTTCTAAATTCCCCCTCCCCCCTCGGACACTCCAGTGTCCACCGTCACCCAACCCTTCAATGCAATAGCCCGGATTCAGTTTATGCGATTCACGTCGGTTCGTAGGCACGTTTAGCAGTCGCCGCAGGGCATTCGAACGAACATCGTTCCATGTTGCGTTAACATTATATTCTGTTAAAATGTTATTTGTTTCGTTTGTACCAGACGCTGACTTTTTAGAGCTACGGGAATGCCGCGATACCTACTTCCTCGTAGTTCATTAGGGTTTATGGCAATACTGAATTGAAACATGGAATTGATTACATTTTTAATGCAATTACAATCTCGACCCGTATAAATCCTGTAATAAGCACAAATCGAAATATTCAGCGGCAATTCCGAGCTCTAAAAAGTCAATATTCCTCGTAATTCTTTGTATAGTAAGTAATGAATCCGTTATTCCGATCTCTCCATAGATTTCTTAATTATTAGAAGTGTTAATGCAGGCTACACACACATATTACAATAGCAATGTATTGATTTCCCATCAACAGTATTCAACCGACATGCCGTAATTTGCAGATACTTGGAGCCGTTTAATTGTTTTGATTCTATTTTCAGGCAGGTAAGAGCGTTCATAAGAATAGTTTGTTATGTATTAAGTGTTTGTTTATAATAAATTTTGTCCGGATTTTATACTTGAGTGATTCACTGTGAAGCAGCCGCTATAAGACCACATGGATATAGTTGATACACGAGAGCCGAGTAATATTATTCGATTATTCGATTCTTCGTATTATTTATAAGTTATCGGTTGACAATTTTTCTAAATTAATATAAAGACTCAAGTTTGAAACATCGAAATATTTAGTCCACAGTGATCATGGGGCTATCCCATAGAAAAAGTACAAAATTCGGTGTTGAATAAAAGATCAAGTTTGTAACTATATGTATTGTAGATTATAAAAATTGTCCTTTTGGCGACGTCAGTTCATATTGTTTCGACATTTTGTATCTAGATAATAGTTTATTTCTGTTTCATAAAAAGAATTGTATGTAATGTTGGTTTACATTTTTAGTATTTTCGAATCCGTCTACGAAATGTTTGGATTATCATTGTAAAATGAAATGAATATGTATCTAATTATTTTCAAAATTAATTATAAAACAAAAACAATATAATAATATGTAGAATATATTTGGTTCCGCGTTTGGGTGTTATGGTTCCTAAATTTTCGAAATTGTAATAGACTCTATTGTATAGCATTTCATTTTTGGAAGTTAGAAAACTTTTAGGTGTACCAAATAGCTGTATCAATTTTCTATACGAGAAAAAAAAATCAATAAGGAAATGCTGAAACGTTAGGTAGTTATGAAATAAGTATCATTCGTTTATATATGTAGGTATATGTATCTGATAAAAAAATCAAAATTGAGCACGGATATACTATTAGGATGTCTCGAAACCAATACTGCCGACGCTTATCATTAAAGTAATTAAGTAAGATAAGCAGGAACGCCCACTACTTTACATTAAGCCACGGTGCCAGAAACCTCCCGTTTGTCAATGTGCGTTCGTAATTTTGTATTGAAAGTTAATCGATAGAGAATAAACAATATTTTCAATATCCTTGTGGTCTTCATTCGTAACAGCGATACACGTTCATTTCGTAATGTTGTGTGTTTGTATGTAACGTTAAGTTAATATATTCGGTTGGCGGCATCCACCGTCGTATGGTATATTTGTAAAA
>LGAG01001776.1:138559-152094 GCA_001278395.1 Lerema accius
CATAGGATCGCCTCTGTATAGTATGCTAACCCAATATGACAATACTTACATGTCAATCAATGATGCAAACGGTTGCACTTCAAGTGAAGATCCCATGATGATGAGCATATCACATTTCTGGAAGTCTTCGGAAACACACTGCTGGAATCGTTCTGGCAGACTCTCTCCAAAGAAAACTATATCTGGCTTCACAACTCCTGGACATTCTGTGCAGATTGGTATTTGGTCTGCGAATATGATTTCTGAAAAAATGTAATGGAAAATTATTTTATGTGTCCATAGGTAAATAATCTTACGGCCAATTATCATGTAGGCATCTTTTCTAAATGTTCGACTCTAAAATGCAAAATGTTACATTACAAAGTATGGATTTCTATATATATCAACCTTTAATATACGGAAGAGAATATTCCTTGCGGCACTCCAGGCAATGTGATGTGAAGAAAGTACCGTGGGCTTCGACTATCTTGCTCTCAGGTATACCAGCCCCTCTTTCTAACGTATCTATATTCTGTGTGTAGTGACGGAGCAATAAACCTGAAACAGATCTATATTTAAAACATCACAATTAATTATTTAATGTAATATAGTCTGCTACCAAAGATGGCTCATTTAAAAGACTATTTTAACAATAAACTGGATGTTTATTTGCACTTTACATTGTTACAAAACTATAGTAACTAAAATTGTAGCTTGTAAGATTAATAACTAAACAGCCAGTTTTGAAATCCTCCATGAATTTTGGTATTTAATATTGTTCTCATATCGTTAAACATTAACTACATAGCCTTCTCTAGAACACTACAAGAAATAATAATTTTGAAATATTAATAAGATACCGTAGTTAATGAAACAATTTAAATATTACAGTATTACCTTTTTCATGAAGCAATCTGATAAAATAATGTGAAATAGTGGGTTTGAAACTGCCAGGAAACAATTCCTTAGCCAGTGTAAAGAATGGCTTTGGATTCTGGCGAAAGAAGTTGATGTCGAATATTGCCTGTGGTTCTGGTAGATTATACTTCTGTAGATTGTGATAAAGTCCGGTTTCTGGGCTTCGGAAATCTGGTATGCCAGCAGCTGAAACCAACCAAAATAACTTATTTACATAATGTAATATATTAAAGGTTCCCCAACGTTAAAGATAATGGAACACCTACCGAATACCTTTTATTTTGTAGATTTAAATTTCTAATGATTACAAATTAGCACTAAAATTTACAAGATTATATTCATGTAAGTTTTTTTTTTAATTTTGGCGAAACCCCAGTTGGGGAATCCCTTTATTGAATTGTAATGACCAAATTTATTATTACTAAAACCAATTGTTTATTACTTATTACTCTATAATAGTCCCCACATTTAACTTGTAGGACAACAGGCCTCAATGTATTTATAATGTCAAAAATACATTCAGAGGCAAAATTATCTATAACAAGGGTGATTCACAAGGAAGGTTTAAATGAATGAGGAAAATGAGATACATTTTTAAAACTCTTTAAATATAAACAACATTTTCATAGATCCTATAGTTATTATTTGTAAACTTAAAGATTATAATATTTTGTTGACAGTTTTAGTTGAACAAAATAAATTCTTACTTGTATATACTGTGATGAGTCATTTATTTTACGACTATACTGATGAATTAGACCTTAGTTACATGTTTTAGTAGTACTAGAGTCATTGTTATTTACAATGAGCATTAGTAGAGTAGTGGAGTTTATTTTGTAAGGAACTATGTAATGTTTTGAGTCATATAGAATGATAAAAATAATTAAACAAGACTTACATGTGGATATCCCTGCTCCGGCCAATGTAATAACATTTTTACATCTTTCGTTCTTTATCCATTTTACTATGCCGTCCAAATTTACTTCATCCAAAACTTTTTCTATAGGGGCCGAAGGTTCTGTCGGCTCATAGAATCCAAGTTTTTGAGCCAAATAACGTCTAATAGAGTCAACATCTAAGTCTCTTATCCGAGAACCGATACTCTCGGCAAGAATTGGCGGGACCGAATCCTCAGCGGGAATCTCTCCTAAAATAACAATTAAGACATTAAATAACACATTATCACCACACATAAAGTACGTTGAACTTTTTTACCCTCACCATCATTCTTTCCAGGTGGTAAATTAGCGGACATTGTTACGTGAAATCGTTTATTGCGACTCCAAATCTTTGTCCAATTTTGCCACGGCCTCTTTGACAGATGATAACTGACGTGCATTTTTGGATGTAGCTGCTATCCAAAATATTGGTCAGTGCTAACAGATACTGTAAACACGGTCTAAACGTAATACAGAGCTATTATGTAATCTTTTACTATATAGAACGTCCTTGTGTATGCTAAAACAATCATGACACTTTGGAAATCTACCAAATTATTGAATAAACATAGATGGGTAGGTATAAAACTAACGTTGTGACAATGCACATTACTGGACAATTATTATAATAAATTGTTGACTTGTGTTTCTATAAACGAACTAACCAATAACTATCTTTGAAAACATTATCATAGCCTTATCTGTATTTCCAACCACAGTACATAAATATGTTCTTTTGTTTTGTCAAAAGACCGCCAAAGTTTTTTTAAGAACACGGCATACCATGGAACTAATTTTACTTTTTCAAGTTTATTAATTTCAACCAACAAACAATACTTACGAAGAAACACATCATGTCGACTCGTCGGATTCTTACTTTTAATCATACATTATCAAAGAATGCAAAATCCAAGATTCATGGGTAGGTAGGTACTATATTAACTGTATGGTTGTGATCTGTGATAATAATATCAATATCCTTAAGTTTAATGTGTTTATAAAAATTCGTGATATCTTACTGATCATAATCAAAATGGTGTGATGTAGGTAATATCACCACGCCCATCAAATCCTTATGATTTAAGTCCTTGCAGTTATTGATAATGAATAGTCCAAGACTAATATTAGCTTTGGTAACATTAAAGGACGAGGGTACGACTAAATAATAAGTACAAAAAGTTTTATTTATCATCGAGATATAATTGTAAAATCCTTCTAGGAAATCGAATCATCCCATAATAAGTTAACTCCAGTAAAGGTATAATAGAAATTCCAATTAGCACTCCACAAATACCTCCAACATTGCCTGTAAAAAACAAAAATAAATAAGTTCAAATAAAATATCACACAACGAAATACCAAATATAACGGTACCTAAAAATTATAGTGTCATACGTAGGTACAAGAATATACAGAAAATAGCAAAAATTAAACATAATAAAATAATAAATGTAGCATAATAAAATAATAAGTGTATAATGTAAAATAACAAGTGGGGAACTTACTTAGTAACTCAAACCAATAGGAAACAACATCCAAACGATTCAGCACACCATCGGTAGTTGACTGGTAAATGCTAAGGAAGCTCTTCTTGGACATATTCAGGTGTTTGCTAAAAAAAAAGAAAATAGATAGGCACTATTGTTCATTTCTTGCATGAAGTGCCTAAATATTATTTTACAATCTACTTTTTGCTAAATTTTCTTTACCATCGGCGGTAAACTTTTTTGGTACGTTTTTGTTTCGAAATGCACGGTTTGCTCAGAAATCCCTTCAGGTGAACTATCTATATATGACCATAGGCATTTCATATATGTACTTACAAGAAACTCTACTGGTAGGTAGGTACAATTAAGCTGTTAATGTGACCCACTTGACGAAAGTATTCAGAATGTTAGTGAAAAAAACACACTTACAAGATTGCGTTTTTGAAGTACTTGTGGTGCAGAGTTCTTAAAGGTGTTTTGGAGTGCTTTGTTGAGTGTTGGGTTAGCTCACAATCAGGAAGACATTTAGGGCAATTGAGGGAGTCCTGCACCTCTGTCTCCAGGCCTTCAAAACTGGCAGCGCCCTTTGGGAATATGTAGAGAAGTTTCTCTGAAAAAAAGCTATTGAATGAGGAAATGGGAAATATACTTTTGAAGCAGTTGGAGGCAAAAGAACGTTAACATCAAATACTCTCACTGTAAAGATTCTAGTTTGAATTTACCTTTATGTTTATTAAGACATCTCAGGTCATTCACCGTGCAGATTGGCCGACTATGGTCAGTAGGAAGATAGAAGGGTGTACATTTGCAGAGTGACTGCACTGTTCTGATCCGGCAGTTGACGATACAGGCGCTGTAGGAGTACATGCGACCGAAATCTTTCTGCCTCTCATCATGGAAAAGACAATTTCTCTGAAATTATAGACAATTAATTAAAGATTAAGACAAATGATTATCAGCTACCCTCACATTGTGGGAGCAGACACAAGCTGTTTAGTGGTATACCTATGGGTGGAGAATGTTGCGATTATTATGAGGAGAAATGAAAGATTAAAGTAAAATAAATAGGCACTTATAAAATCTTCAGTAATCAACAAGTCCCATAGAACCGGGTCCCGAAGTGGGTTCGGCGGAACCTAGGGGTCACGTAGAACAATCATCAGGCTTCCGCCAGAATTATACATTTGAAGCCAAAAAAGGTCATCTTTGAGGAATCGGTAGCAGGGAAAGGTAGACGTAAAAACTTTGGGGAGTCGGTGAAATGTGGCAAGGGAAAAAAGATGTAACACGTAAACAAGGTCAACATATTTAAGGGGTTCCATAAATTAAAAGTATTTGCTTGGTGTTCTGGTACCTATAAAGTTTAGAAACTCCTGTAATAGAGTATTGAATGCACAGGGTATCCACTGTCCAGACATGGCTTTGAGAACGTAAGTATGTCGCAACGTTTGATTTCCAGGCACATAACTGTTAGTTCTCGGCTATGCAGTGTCGGTTGACTACCGATTGGTTTTTGTGATGTTCACGTTGATGTCGTAGAATTAAACGCCTGGAGTCAAGGTATAAGTAAAGGTAGGTATATAGTTACTAGCTATTTATTTCAGCGTTATGTATCATCATAATCATGATACACGGGCTTCATTATGATGCCAATACATTTTATTGTTTTGTAGGGTAGTTGTAGTTTAAGAGGCAAATGCACAAAATATTTTTTTTTTCATTTTCAGTTTTCATTTCGCAATCGTAATAATGTAGGACTGTTACTCCCCAATTTTTTATGGAAACCTACTAATTGTTTTACATTTTAAAACCAGCTAAGCTTAAATATGTAATTTATCATTTCTTATACGTTCGGTCGGTTGTGGAATTCTCTGTCATCGTCGGTGTTCCTCACAATAGACGGTTTTTGTTAGACAGACGTGCAGACCGCATCGCGACGTCTTTGCATCATTTTGTAGCGGTGCCATTCCACAGATTGCGACAATCAGCTGATGACAGAAGGACTGATGAGACCGACTGCGACTTGCGACTTTGCGACTTTCCGGCATATTATGCTCTCGTAGCGATAGTCTCCTGCAGTTGCTGTCGAATCGGTCGGCAAATATCACTGTTGGTAAAGTCTTTTGTTTGCTGATTGCGTCTATAGTGTAACACTTCATAACGGAAATTGAATCTATTCTCCCGAGATAACAGGTTAAAGTTAGTAGTATGGAGACTTCGAAACCACTGAGCCAATGAAGATGAAACTTGGCATGATAGTAGCTTAGGTATACGACGAGGATGATCATGGCATACCTACTTTTTATTCTAGGAATCAGCATTATTTCCGCGGTAGGTATCTATAAATTTAAAAAGACTTGAAGAGTGATGTCTTACAGTAGTTAGAGAATATTTCCGCACTTCTTTGGTGGCCACCTGCTTAGTAGATTGGATCTCGACATACACTGCTTGGTCCGGTTGGACATTTCGCTGGATGACCCTTCCACCTGTAGGGTCTGCGAAGTGTGTTGGGTCAAATATTAACACCTGGAAATAACGTACATTGATAAACATGTTTAGGATCCGTATGGCACAATGATACTATACTGAAACGTCAATCAATTGCTCCAGGATTTGATTACTAGCAAGATGGAAAGAATGATGATTTTTTGGCTTCTTTCAATAAAGGTAAGAATAGTGATTTTTTTACTCAGTAACTTACCTCAATACCGACCATATTGTATATGGGATAAGCATAGTCATCTACCATAGGATCTAGAACTAGATTTAGTCCTGAGAACTGTCCTGCTTCCGTTTGCCTTTTTATTGACGCGATTGTCTCATTGGGGCTGTAGCATAAATTGATCATTATAAATATTTTTCATATTTACGACATACGTTTCAAAAAAGCGATCGATTAAGACCGGATTCCTATGTTTTACGAGAGGATTTTTGAATTGAGATTCCTTGGATGGGGTTTAATGTGTGGTCCAGAGAAGATAATAATAATTCGAAGTCATTTTTTTTCTTACAGAAACGAAGACTTTGCAGAAGGCGGGAATTTGAACAAAACTCTTAATTTTTACCACCATGAGAGACAGGAGTACTAGAAACGAAAATCTATTATGATTTAAAAAAAAACAATTTAAATAATTTAAGAGGAGTTCCAACTTCACAGCGTTGCACCTAGTAATAATTAATTATTGTTTTATTCATTGGATACTGTATAAAGTTATCTCTAACAAGTTTGAATATATTCTGCAATAAATTAAAAATTGATTGGATCTTTGCTAGATCGCCTAGTTAGCTAGAACTTGGGATAAAAACTTCACATAACTCCTTCACTCCCCTAAAAGGTATGGCGCAGTCTTTCATCCTCTATACGAGATAGTCATGCGGATATGAGCAGTAGAATGAGCAAGTACAATCTTGTGTTTTTGTTGTGTTGTGTTTTTGTTTTACCTACATATCAACGCATAGAATTTCTTTCAAATATACTGCAAGGTATCGTCAACAACACTTTTTTTCTTAAACCGACAAAGGAGCAAACAAGCCGCCTAATAGGATAGTTAATTATTTCTAATTGCAGTTTGCTTGTCTTTATATTCCTTGAATATAAAACAAATTCTCATTAGATTCGTGTAGGTACATCATGACTGTAATAAGGTTTTGATTAAACTGACCCCCCGCCCATCCCGTCCTTAAGCCATGATCGCTTTTCAACACAAAAGATTAAGATTTTTCTTAGATAAATATCTGTTTATAACCTTTTTCACTTATTTCTTTTTTCTTTTTTTACTTATCTTAACTGCACTAGAATTAAAGTCTTTTATAGTTACAGTACGGGGTTAAGGCGACACGGGGCTCCTCTTTATTTCCCAAGGACCTAGGCACCGCGGAACACATTTTGAAAACTATATAAATAATATTGCTACAAAACTCATACTGCCAGAAAGGAAACTTATACTGCCAGAACGGAAACTCATACTGCCAGAAATGAAACTCATCGTGCCAGAAACGAAACTCATATTGCCACTCACTTTCCAGCAGATTCATACCCGAGTACGTAGTTGAAAGCACAGCAATGTCCGTAAACAGTGCGGCGTAAAGTAAAAATACTGGTACAGTTCACCATCCGGCCTCCCCACGCACATCTTAGCAGCATATCTTCACAATTTGGTTGTAACTGTAAATAATTTGAGTTAATAACATACCTATTCTATATCGTATTAAAAACTGTACCTACAGTAGACTTTTTCCTTATCAGATACAATGCTAAAACTGTCATGACTCAGCAAATGCCTGACACACAGGGCATATTTGATGACCGAATACCAAACTTGTACAACTGACCTTACCTATCAGTTGAAGATTGTAACTAAATAAATCCTTTTTATTAGTAAACTTTAATAATAGAGACAGGGAAAAATAAACGTACATATTTCATATCATCAATAACATCCCAAGTATCCTTAATTAATGTAGGAATCGCATTTAAAAAAGGATGGTTTCTTAAAGCGGGATCATATGTGTAATCGATGAGTCTTCCTGATTGTAAGAAAAACCATTCCACTTCTGATAGTCTTGACTCGTTCTTCAGAGACAAAAAGAGTGGACTGAAAGTTAAGAGAGCATTAATATTCAAATAATTCAAATAATAGTCGCTGAGCTTACTAAAACATTGATAGATGAAATGAAGCCGACATTTTTATTCTACATTATAGAACTCAGTTATATATTCTTGGAGCGTGGACTCCCATTTACAAATCGTGAACCCCCATTTATTTATCACCCCATCGTAGACCTCCCGGGGACTCTTGGGGTTCTCCCTGGACCACTTTGCAAAACAGTGAGATAGACGAATAAGAAAGCCTACCTAATCCAAGGATTATACTCGTTTACTGGTATGTTGACTACCAGTATAGATCACTAAAAGAAAAGAAAATGTTTAACTTTTACTTACGATGTTTTAGCAGCATTAACCAAAGCTTCTTTGCTAATCCTGTTAATGTTGCAGAGAGCGACGGCGGGAAAGTCTATCTGAGATATCGGGTAAGTCGCAGATTCCATTGTGACTATCAGAGGATTTTTGAGGCTTTCCACCCACACATGGTTCAATGCATGGAGCGTACAACCAAACATCGCACACAAGAAGATAACGTAGATAGCTCTAAAAACATTGCTGATTATTTATCCTTACAAAATAACTGAACTCCTAAGCGGTAATACAGACAGATACATTAGGTACTTGCTCTGTGGGTCGGACTGATTTTAATAAACAGATTTTGAGAAAGAATTAAAGAATTTTAGTCCAAAAGTTTTGGTGGATCAACCTTACCCGCAGCTACATCATCAGCATCCTTAAATATTGCAACCATTTATCATGTAAGTTCAATGTTTCAAGGAATTCTTACCGTTCTTTATAGCTCGTTTTGTGATCGCGTATCTGTTTGATACCCGGAATAGAGCTATTACCGACGTATTCCTTCAAAGTGGCACCAAAAGCTTTACGAACAATCGTTTCCACAGTCATTCTGGGACGAATCTTTTTCTTTCCTGTTCTATATCTATGCCACCACGTTTGATTTTGGGACATTTTGGATAGATGCTTAAATAGATCCTGTTTTGAGTGATGTTAAACCTTCAATGGCTTGGTATGTTGTGAATATAATTGTGTCTACGAACACTTCATTAATTAGAGTAATGATTGTGGAAAATAAATTAATACACGAACGCATGCAATTGTTGGTAGGTTCAGTAGTTTTTGTTTTAGACGAATGTATTATAAATATAGCAACAACAAAGTAATCAATGAATTTTAAGCTGATGTGTTGATCAATTGAACTTTAAAAAAGTACTTATAGCAGTATATGGTAGTGTTTTTATAGTTGCTGATGGTCCTATTGGCCTTTACAGGTTATTACGGACAGAGGCGGTTTGGAGGCGACATGGAATATATACTGACCCCAATCCCATGCTGGCAGATTAGGTCCAGAATGTCGGTACAGGCGACAGAAGTCTGCATTTTAATCAAATTTAGTGGTTTTGTAAGTTAATCATTTGATGAAACTTAAGTCAATTCTCCATGATAAGAACAAACATTCTGCTCTGAATCAATTTTGTAGATCTGACAAACACGAAATTAAGTAACTAACTATTACTCGTATTTGGATCTTGAAATGACAGTTTCATCTAGAATATTCCAATAACTAAAATCCAATGAATTATCAGCAATAATTACCTGTAGACTGATCAATGATTAAAAACATAGGTACCTACTCGATGTTATAAGTTAGATACTAATCCACTTTCATACTTGAATGTATTGCAATTTGCTATCACTTTTCAATTCAACTTCAGTTCAAATAAAGCTTAAACTGAACCCAGTAATCATTTATTGCATGATTTCGAATAATTATGCTTTACATTCGAGCAAGATCGCTATCATACACGAAGCATTGTACATCCATAAACTTTTATTACTAAGTAACTATACTTTATTCCATAGTTTCAGTTTTAATTAATTTTTTTTTTTCGCGGCAAAAATAGAATGAGATGTAAAGAACTAAAAAATATTGGGATTATCTATTTGGCAATATTCTAAAAATTCTTAATTATACCTATCTATTCACTTAATTATGGAGGTAAAATGTGTCTATCGATAAGTTAATGTCACTAACTCATCAAGCTGAATCCAAAACACATAGATAGATAGTGTTATATATAAGGCGCTAATTTATAAACTGAATCGTATTATCCACAACCGCAGAGGCAGTAGTATCTACTTGTAAGTGGTATCTTACACTTCACACCTAATGAAGTTATTGATTTCAATGTAATTAATCACTGCACTCTGCACGGCATCGTTTTAAGAGTAGGTACCTACCTACCTAATAATACAGGCACGTACGAGTTTAAGATTAGAATCGGTAGGTACCTATTTAAAATGTGTTATAGTAAACAAGTGCATAATACTACTTATATATTGCCTGTAAAACATGTCTTATAAAACATTTCATTTATGAAATAAATCGGATGTCTCATAGTCTCAGATTTCCTCGTAAAGGAGTTGTCGTATAAGTTCGCTAGATGTCGCTAGTTCGGACATAAGTTATGGTTAATAGGACTAAAATATTTTATATAGTTACTTAGTTACGTGTCTAAAGTAAATATATTTCTACGACCAAAAATAAGCGTGCAAACGTATTAGGTACTTAATTTTAAATATGCAACTAAAGTCTAGAATTGCGTGCTTAAAGTTTTTACTGCAAATTATTTACATAGATTAATAACTGTTATTTATAGCTGATTAGTGTTTACCATAGCTCTCTACGGGTTGGAAGGGCAAATATGTTTCTCTCGAAAATGGTCATAAACACGGTTTACGGTAAATAGTAATTTCTACGCCTCCGCTTAATCATTAAGAAGTCGTGAAGAATTTCTTATAAGTAAATAGGTATATAACCTATAAGAAGACACAGCACTTACACATCATTATCATCACAAATCAAAAAGATCATTTAATGATCCTCTGTTGGGCTCGGGACTTCTCTCACAATGTGAAAAGCAGGTACAGGTTATAGTCTACTACACTGGCCAAGTGCGGATTGGCAGACTTCACACAACTTTGAGAACTTTATGGAAAACTCTCAAGTGCACGATTTTTTCCTTCAGTTAAGGAACTGATAATTAATTTCTAATCTAATACGTACTACACATGATTTTTTTGTTTCGAAGTGCGTGCCAAGTTTAAGGACAGAAACTCTCTTCGGAAATCTAACGTTTAAACCACTAAGTTATCACTGCTTTGTTCTACAAAGTTGTATAAATCCCATGGTGATTTAGTGAGCGCGGAATCCCCAGTTTTTGCTATCACTTCGGCTCACTTTATGTGGAATTTGACTTTAAGATGTTAGGGATTTTATTGACCGGTTCTAAATTTATTTGTAGGTACCTACAAAATACTCGTATAGGTACCAAATTTAGCTTCACTTTTTTAAACTAGACTTGACTGCGCCCGATTACGATAAATCAACGAAGTAATTATTACAGTTAGTGCGATTTTTTTTTACTTCAAACTATTTGGGTTCTTTGTCTCTTCTTAACACACAGATAAATTACGTGTAGTAGGTACATATATGTAGGTATATTTGACATAACTACTTAATTTGGAGAATACGATTGCTGTCCCGACGAAAAATTCGTTTACTATTCCTATCGGTTACATAAGTTACATATTTAAATAAGTTTAAGACGTCTAAAGGTTATTGAAGATTACTGTAGAATGTAGTGTAGCTAGGTCAGCTGATTTGCGCAGGATTATCTCAATTTCCTGGGGTTAGTAATTACTAGGTCCTAATGTAGCAATATTCAATTTTTTTTTTTCAACTGGTAAATTATTAAAAAGATGGGTCTTTCAGTCTGGCACTCAAACCCCCAGCCGGAATACGACGAGTCGTTTAGCTTCTGACTCAAGTAAGAGGGTGATTCATCCCAGGCGGACTTAAAAAAAAAATACCAGTAATAAAATTAAGTAATAAATTAATAGTACCTAATATTGATAATATAAACCTTCTCAAACCCTACTGGAAACGAACGGAATTTGTCACCTCTTGCGAAATCCTGAATAATATTATATGTCGCTTAATATGGCTAAACTTTAATGCCAATCTTTGAGCATATTGAAAGCTGGTAACACTAACGGATATTAAAGGTACAATATATTTTTTTATAACATGTAAGTATATTGTAACTATTTATCTACCAGCCATTAAGTAATACGATGCAGCCGCAAATATTGATAATGAATTACATAAATAAGATACAAAATGCAAACTCGTACTGCAAAATATTATCGCACAGGTATTACTATAATAATCTTTAATCAGCTGTGAGTAAGATAAATATTTAAATACATAATTTTTGTTCACTTACGTAGTGCATCGTTGCTTCTGATTTGATCCTGTTTAGGTACTAAGTTACGAGATTCCAGTTAATATTTTTTTTTAATCCTTAATTTATTTATTAATATCGGTCTTGGGAAATTTCAGAGCAAGAAAGTTAAAAAAATATTGTCTTTATGATAGTTTACGAAGGGCTTTGAATCCCCTAACCCTCTCTGGTTGCGGCAACTATTTTGAAATTATATTAATTACAAATACATTTTAACGATATTCGATATAAATAAATTTTTATAAAGAATCCAATAGACGAGACGAAGACAGACTCTTAAGACTTTTTGTAAAAAGAAGACAGATTTTTTTTTATCATTTGACAGAATAGTACGCAACTACGCACACGCATTTGGTGTGCGAAATTGAGCACACGTAGAAACGTCACTGACATTTACTTTCATATGCACAAGTTTGTGTGCTTTACTCACACATAGATTAGTAGTGTGGTTATAGTATTGCGTTGAATGATCACCTGTAGCGTGGTCCTTATGTTGTGAGTATAAAGTTCAAAGTAGATTAACTCCACCGTCGTCGTGAAATGCATCGTGTCCAAGAGTTGCAAGTGTACGGCGCTGCACGCGATCGGATGGAAGTGCAGCCACACGCAGTACGGGGCCTTTATTAGTGTGCAATTTTGCAATGCAAATAAATAGCACGCGATTTTTTTTTAGTTTGTCATAGAACATTGAGTCAGACAGTTTTTAAAGGTTTTTATGTAAAATGCTCGTCTATGATAGCAAAACATAATGTAGCGGGGATTTAGGTAATTACAGTCTAATTAATATTGCCATACTTTAAAACATTGGTACCTGCATAACACTGCAGTGTTATGTATAGATCTTCCATAATTGATCATGCAAGAAAAGAATAAATTATTAGTAGGTAAGTAAAAGGAATCTTCGTCAACCCCAAATTAACGTCTTTATAAAAAAAAAGAGATTTTTTAATAATTGCAACTTATTTATTTAATGGTAATTGACTTACTAGAGTCAAATACTTACTATTAGAATTGTGGACAAAGAGTTTACAAATGTTACGTATTTAGTTTGCATCAATACTTAGTCTTATTTCGCGATGTAAGAAACAACCGTTATTGAATGTTAATTAAGTCGCTTTATTTAATCATCTCTATTGCATTTCTTGATTCAAGCCTACTATTAAACGGCACTCTCTCATTTATATCTCACCTTAATCCGCTTATGATAATGGGCGAATCCTACGATCGAATTACGATTTACATCACATAGAATTGCATTGTGCACCGTAACAAATGCAGTCGC
>LGAG01001776.1:152163-167212 GCA_001278395.1 Lerema accius
CTGAAGGGCCACAAGCGGTACTGCAGGTTCCGCAACTGCACGTGCGAGAAGTGCCGCTTAACAGCAGACAGGCAACGAGTGATGGCGATGCAGACTGCGTTGCGACGTGCGCAGGCGCAGGATGAGGCCAGAGCACGCGCTGGATTACAGACACCCGGCGGTGTCGAGTTGGACCGGCCGGACCCTCCCGTGGTGAAGGCGCCCCGGAGTCCAGTGATTCCCCCGCCGGCGCCCCGCTCCATGGGTTCCCCGAGCATGGACTCGGTGCCCGACTCCCCCGGGGTGTCTCCGTACGCCCCCCCGCCGCCGTCGGTCCCCCCGCAGCATCCCATGCCTCCTCTCTTGCCGCCGCAGCAACCCGGTGAGTTTTTAATTCAGTGTGATAAGATAATCTTGACACGCGATAAGTAGCGCGTATTGAGATGCTCTCGCGACGGCTCGGCAACAGTGTAATGGGATGCAGTTTTGTTTGTTATCAATCGGGAATCATTCGCAACGTGCAGTGGATGTGCAGTTTAATACAAATGTAGTAAATTGTGTTAAAACTAACCTACGATATGATCCACGAATACGAGTGTTGATGAGTGCACTATAAAACGGCCTTGATATTAATCAGTATCGGAATATCTGCAGTGTACATTATCATTTCGCTTGCTCTATTATTAGTCAGCGTACGGAAGAGAAGCAGTTACTTTGAACTGCAGTGTCAAGTGTAATTTGTTTAAAAGTCGTGACTGTATCTTGAAGTATAAATAAGTCGAACTACTCCGTTCCCGACCCGTGATCTTATAATAGGTTTTGTAGTCAGGACGGCGTGCACATCCACAGTATATACCTAAGGCCTTAGTAAAACACTAAATATCAGTCTAATATAGGTAGTCTAGGTACTTAAGAAAATATTTTTATAACTTACAAATTCAAATGAGATAATTTCATAATTTTGACGCTGACCCTGACTAACAGATAATATGCTCAAGGCATAAAATATAGATAGATTCTTTGAATAAAACCTATATTCAGTCAATACAGTCAGTCACAAAAATAATTTAAAAATTCCTCATTTGAATAGAATATCAATTTCATGATATAAAATGAAATCCATGTAAAATAAAGTAATATCTTAAAGAAATATAATCCTGCTCAAAATATAAACCCAGTATAATCCTGAGAACATTTCTGCGTGTTTCAATCTAGCCTCTACTTAGGTGTTATTTGAATACAATTGTTTTAAATAATTGTGGTGTAATAATGTAGCTGGTAGCATTCATTTTAGGGTGAGAATGCACTGAATAAGAATCGCAGTATCTAATTAGTGACCATTTAAGTTTTACTTTAGTGAGTAAGGGTCATTAGTTTGCTTGTTTAAAAGTAAAAGTACCAAGTTTATGTACTTTTTGTGATTGTAATTACTAAAGTATTGCCTACGTTTTACTTAAATGACACCTCGATTATATTTAAGTTGTTGAAAAACAGTCTGATAGTTACCGGATAATTAAATAAAAAACCTCTACAACTGAATAACAGGGTAAAGTTGGTCGGGTTATTTAGTCCAATATAATTACAAAATATCTTATAAGCTACTTACGCTTTGACAAAGATTACGCTCTACTTTTTGCGGCTCTACCAAATGCTCTAGTTAAAGTTTGGTAGTAGATTGACTACCATTTTAATTACGCAGAAATGGCTGCTACTGTTTGACATTTAAAATCCTATTTTAAGATAAATTCACGCTATTACTTGTGTGACTGAAAAATGTAAAGATACTGCAGTGTTTAAATGTTTTCATTTCACAGTAATTCAATCTTACATCTTTAATTACAATTCAATATTATCCCATAAAAATTGTCTAACTTTACCGATATAAAATTGTATAAATTATATCTCACTGGATATATTTCCTGATCCAATCCAAACCGACGAATATGAAACGTCTTATTCTATAACTTCTGTAATACTAATAATCATGTCTTTGAACCCTAACATGAAATTGATTCGATTTGAATTCAAGCTCTCCATTTTTGGACAATATACAGCTACTCTACTATATGTAGGTACTATAAATATAAAAAATTGTAAACCTTATAACTGCATAATTATAATTAAATTCTAAATTAATGTATTTTCGAAACTCGTCCATGACAAGGAGAAGACCGCGTCTGTTTCAATCATGGTTAGCACAAATAGCCTCGGTAGTAGATATAGCACAGCTTACTGAAACTCGCCATAGATTTCCCTTAAAATTATATTTTATTTATGCTACTATCAAAATTTTTTACAGATTTCTAAAACCAACCGTTTAGCCATACTACTCGAGTCTTAAGATAATTTTGCACTTTAAAACTCGAATCTCAAATGGATTCTTGGACCAAAAAATAATCCATACATTTCGAAAAGACCATACAATGACAGAAAAAAGAAGAAAGAGAAAATATAGGTAATCATCTCCATTTATAGGGGAGGTACTCGAAACTTAAAATATTTTCTTTACGATTTTATTCTAACACTTGTCGCCTTGAGAACTTAATGAATTTCTCACTTATAATTAGGACGGAAGGAGAGGCAAACATAGGGAACCTTTAAGGTCAGAATTTGCCGTGGAACCCTAAATATTCCATAATAAATCAATTTATCAATCTTTAATTAACTACACATTTTCAATCGGTGTTTCCGATCGTAAGTTGCAACTGAATTTGACCCCGTACTTCGATATGGGCTAATAGAATGAACAATGTAGGGTAACGTGTCGTTCATTCAATCGTTCACTCACTCGCGTGACAGTGTATCTCGATTGATGGCTTGTACGTGACAATATTACGTCATAAAGTAGGTAGCACACGTGTAGAGGGTGGGTGTTATTATCCAATATTCTTGTGTGTAAGACATTGAAGATGAAAAACATTTTAGATGAAGCAGGCTATTTCCGATTTTTGTAATTTCTTCAACATTTTAATAGATTAACATAGGTTTGTATTTCTTTATATATTTTTAATGGCGGATAATGTTTTTGAAGCTTAAATATGTCCTTAAGAGGTTTTTATTTGTTCCCATTTGCAGGAGTGACATAGAATATATTTTTTTATTCTATCCTCCCAATTAGATGCAATAGGTTTTTTAATTGAGTTTGTTTTTGCCAGAACCATAGATAAACTAGATTACCTATAAAAAAAGGATATTTTTTCTCAATAGTCTAGTCTTATTTGTAATTTAATAAATAAGCTTATTTATAAGTCTTTAGTCTTTAACAAGCGAAGACGAAGGAGGTAGCTAGTCGAAAAAAACAAACGCAAATCAGTCTACAATAACTTTTTATTTGACATCTCTAAAGCAAGTTTAGTTTAGTTATTCGCGTTGCGTGATAGTCACGGAGTGTGCTGTTAATTATTACTTTTTATCTTGTCATCTTATCTTGACGAGACATCATCACTGCATAATTCTTAGCTCTTTCGCTTCGTATGTCCTATTGGATAATCTCTTTTATTAAAAGACTAGACGATGCCCGCGGCTCCGCCCGCGGAAAAGTCGATAAACAAAATATTGATTTCATCCCAAGGGAACCTATAATCGGGATAAAATGTATCCTATGTCCTATTCCTGGATGCAACCTATCTGTGTACCAAGTTTCAGCTTAATCCGTTCAACGGTTAGACCGTGAAGGAGGGACAAACATCCAAATATCCAAACATCTTTACAAACTTTCACATTTATAATCTCTTTTATTAAAAGATTCTTATTTAGTCAGGGATCCGTAGTACATAGTTTTCCACTTATTACTATCAAGCTAATTTTTCGTGAATAGCTTGATGTCGATGAGTCGCCCAAATTTTTCTATGACTAGGGATCTAATAATAAGGGATCTTATAATACTAGGGATCCCTGACTAATTCTCTGGTGAGTTCTGGTCACAATAATGCTATTTTTTTAATACAGATTAAGAGCCTTATATTAACTTTTATCATTGTATTATCTTTTATTTAATAACATTGTGTAATGGTGTAGGTGTACCAAGGACTTCCTTGATAACTGTAGATAATCAGTGCTTAATCTTTTTAATTCAGTCACCAGTTCAAGATTTGTTAGTAGTAGAATTTTTTCTTCTTTATTTTTGGCTTTAATTACAATTACATAAAGTAAATTTTTATGCCATAAGTATTGTTTTAGTAGCGGGATTCGTCAATTTGAAATTTATTTTATGTTGTGCCAACTGTTTGCACTGTTTGAAACCCTTCGAATTACATGTTATTTTATTTTATTTATTTATTGCCCATTAAGAAGTGGTCGAAAATTAAGTCCATGTACAATTTTTACATACTTATTGGTGTATACTAAAACCCTGGTTGGACACGATAAAATTACAATTTTACCAATCAAATAATTTTTATCTAGGTTTTCGAAGCTTTAAAAAAATATGTAAACTACTATTTCACGAGTACTGGATTTTATACATTTACGTAATAGAGTTACGTAGATTATCGTAACGTTATATAACGTTACGTAACATAACCTAATTATCGTTATTAATCACCTTATTTAATGTGCTTTATCCTCCGAATTACATGCGTATGAAGTTACGCAATCAAAAAAATTTAACGCATCTTTGTTTATTTAAAACTGTAAAATTGCTATTTGTAGTTTACAACATTATACTGGGGGGCTGACATTATAAACTCGTTGCATTTAAAATCAATGCATCAATTTAAAATATTAATTTGCGTGTTCATTTACGTCAAGTTGCAAGCCGTCGGTATCGTTACATTACAAAGTACGAGCGTTTCATTTTCAAATGATCTTTTAATTTTTTTCCATCAGTCAAAAAACACCTAAAATCTTGTTTAATCATAATTTAACGATGTTAAGGCTATGGCGATAAACGATAATTAGCTCTATAAGCTAGCAAACTTTCTTCTTACATATAAATTACTGGCCAGTCTTTTGAGTGCATGCTAACGAAGAATTAAAACACTGACCGTTGCTATTATGATAAAATTCAAAGTTTAATATTCATTATCTTAGCATAATAAGTTGCGGAGGTCAATTTTGTTTAAGTGCAGTTGATACTGTAATACATTTTGTGACAGTGTATGCTTTTCAATCATTTGGTTGGCAACACTGGACGGCTGTATTGGAAGGTTATCTTAACTTTGAATTACAGTAATTATGATAGGAGCGACGATAGACCAGTTGTAAGTAGATATATTATACGTCATATCAAGCGGTTATATTGTATGAGTTATTTTATTAATTATACAGTGACTTTGTTGTTATTGCTGAAGTAGTAATGTGAGTTGATTGAACTGTTTTCTATGTTGTTTGATTTTGTTTTGAGATTTTGATGTTTAGACGTACCTACCTATTCATTTTATAAGGAATAAAAGGGTGTTGCATTTATTATTTAAAACAACCTAAATGAGTAGACTGTATATTTTTGCTTCTATGTATGACATTTAATTTCTTCCATAGACACCTACCTAATAATTACATTTAAATAACCATGGGTTTTTTGTCGATATTAATGACGTTAACATAACGATCAATTGAAATACAGCTATGTTGAATCAACTAAATATAGTGTTAATAGAGTCGATTTAACTTGGTTACAGGTGACAATTTGATATTTAGCCCTCGTTCATATAAAAAATAACTAAATGAATTTTCAGTTACAAAACATTAAACAGTCACCGGCACGGAAACTTGGCCACACATGAATTAGACGATAATTTAAAAATTTAGCTATGATTTTAACCTTTTTTAAGCAAAGATGGTTAAATTTACATTTCTTATCGTCTCAACCTTGGGTACGGCAGCCAAATATTTATTTCTAAGTATATATAGATACTTTAATATTAATATTTATAGATATTTATACACTCATGTCTGTCACATCCTTTACCACAAAGGACATCAATTCTAAAATGAGTTTACTTATGACTATAACCTTCCGTTAGGTCCCAATGACATTTAATATCAATTTGGCAAGATTGATAATGCAAACTGTAGACGCTTGCAGCAAAGTAGGTAATCAAACTAGAACTGATAACCTGGTGTCAACGAGCTGATAATGATAATATTTGCGAATTGATTATGGTATAACAAATTGTATATTTGTACAGATATTTTTGGAATATCGTAGACGTATCGCCAAGTCTTATGCATAATGTCGTAACCCACAAAATACTGTTTTATAGGAGAGCGTTTTTAAAGATTTGGAGCTACTAAAATGACTGGTGGAGAATGCCATCCGGCATTAAGTCTGACCATTATTATCTAATTTTTAACAATAAAAAGCAAATAAATAAATAAAATACTCTTCAAAATTGCGTTAACATACAGCTTGATAATTTACATAAAATAGGTACATGTATTATATTTACTTCAAAGGATAAATACAATAAAATAAGGATTAATGAAAAAAGTAAAAACTATTTTTTCTGGGTTATAATAACACCATTATGTACTTATTAGGGGTCTATATTTTCATTCTTTACTTGTAGGTAGTGTTTAACCTGGTTGACAACAGGATGTGATGATATTTTTTTAAAGATAATAACTAATGCCCAAGTTACCAATTACCTAACCACTACAATCATTTTGACGCGTACTGACATCTAACCTATTAATCCTTCACTATAAGAATAAGTTGTCTCACTTCAAGACCTGTTATAAATGTCAGTAAACGCCTCCCGCTAATTATACCGTAAGTAGAGTTTATTCTTTTAACAATAACATTAATTACGTACTAAAAGAATCAAGAAAAAATCCAACCGCACCGCCATTAAACTTCTAGTGTAAACAGATACTCAGAAATCGAATGCCGCCTCGCTTGCAGCAAAAACGTTATAACTTACATTACAAGTAACGCCCATCTCATTTTCTATCCTTATCATCCATATTCTAACGTAATAGGCTATATATTGAGGTTATTCTTCTGTCTCTCTCTTGAAACCGAATTACTCCCCTCGGACGAGGGTTGGGGGAAATAAAAGGCGGGCCAAGTAACTCTATAAGACCGAAAAGGTTTGTAATAAAATCACTACTTGGTATGTGGTTTATTGGTTTTGTGGTTATACAATACAATGGCGTGCTTGGTCGGCCGTTGAAGCTTTAATTTAATGCCTAATGTATTTATGTAGAACAATATTTAATAACATGGCATTATAGTAACTCGTGCTGGCTGGATTCCAAAATTTTTTTTAAGCTTTTAAAGCTAATACTATAACCCTGATTTAAAAATAGAACACGATAGTTTTTTATAAACAATGAAATCTACATGACAAACTTTAGTGCGTAAATAATTAAGTAGAGCTAATTCTCTGCAACAAATTAAAATAAAGCAAGCAGTTTTATCTATAATTGTATTGACCGACGCTTTTATACCTGACCAATTTGCAATAACCTTTGCGATTAAAATGCAAAGGTCAATATATCGTGAGTGACAACAAATTAAAATAAATAATTTGCGTCAGTGATAACGAGGAGGTGACAATATGGTCACACCTCCTTAAGATACATTGTTCTTTAGTAATAGATAATAAACAGTGATAGCCTGGTGGTTTGAACGTTTGTCTCCCAAACCGGAGTTCCTGGGTTCGCAAACCGGCACGCAACGCTGATTTTCTAAGTTATTTGGGTATTAGAAACTAGATATCACATGCTTCGGTGAAGGAAAACATCGTGAGGAAACCTGCACGCCTAAGAGTTCACAATAAAGTTCTCAAAGGTGTCTGAAGTCTGTCAACTTGCACTTGGCTAGCGTGGTGGACTATGGCCTGTACCTCTTTCTTCACGCTTTGAGAAGAGAGGAGACCTGACCGAGTATGGTTTAAGAGCACAGTTGGTCCTTGTAGGTCGAGATACATTAAAGGATCAGTTAAACTATAGGAGTTAGATATTGAAACCCTGCCATAGCACACGTTGTCCAATACGACGAGCACTTACCAAAGGTAAATTAAAATTGAAGGCCAAAAGTTCTTTTTATGAAACACTAAAATAACAATCAAGCTAGAAGAGTAAAAATATGTAGCAAAACAACATTTGCGAGGTCGTCTAGTCAATATACATACTTATATGGTTTTAAAATAAAAATACTTTCAACGAATACAATCATATTCTCCTAATACTCAAGTGTAAAAAACTACATCTTACCGTATCGGTACATAATATTTGTCAGTTTCCTTTTATATTTAGTTAAAAACAAACATCGCAAGGTAAATAAGACCGTTTTAAAATATCATTACTATACAAAATAATATTTTCCTTACTTTTCATATTACCACATTCTTACCATTGGCATCGATTGTCATTTCTAATGTCCTTCCCGCCCATTCCGTTTTTTACTTTTTCTACATGTAATCACTTTTTAAAACTGGCCAGTATTTTATCTCAGACCAAAAAAATTAACACACCAATGTTAAGAACCAAAGAAACTCATTTTTTTTTCTTTTTTTTTACGATCTGACATATTATTTCACCGAGCACGGTCTGCCGAAAAACATACCAGGACACGTTATGTATAATTTGTTATTAACGTTATGTTTTTTCCTACTATGCTTCTTTGTTCTGAAGACTACGTCTATAGTCTATACAATATTCTTTGGTCTGTGTATTGAGTGTATAAAACATGAACCTTCCACAAGGCAATCCGTAGTATTCGTTATTGGATTCCCTCAGACCTATACCAAGGTTATCTCTATTACGCGAGATACGGGCCTGATACGTTAGCCGAATTGCATAACACAAATAATTTTTATTTGATGTTACCAACACTGTTTACTTATGCGATAACGTTACGTACAATGTCGTATGATAAAAGTAACACGACTGATATGCAAATTAAATATGTATGTATGTTTTATCTTGTAGTTCATTGGAAGTGACCAATGCAACGGAATGTTCATTGATGACCTCTTAGCAAAGTGATACTGGTGATATAGGAAGTCATATAGGAGTCCAGTATTGCCAACTTTAGACAATTTCACTGTGAATTTAGTAACACTCGATTGTGATTCAATCATAGTAACTAATCATGTATTGAAAAATAATTTACAAATTGTTTTATATAACGTAAATTAAGAAAGGCGGGCCTGGAAATGTCCCTCTTTATCTATTTTTTTAATGACTACGGTATGTATGAGGCCTCAACCCATTAACGGCCAACTATTCAGTAGGGGCTCTCCTCATAACTGAGAAGGCTTAGAGCACTGGTTGGCAGAATGCGGCTGCAGAGCCGCAAGTGGCTCTATGTCTCCTTAAGTGCGGTTCCAACACAAATATCCACGGACGGCGCAATAATATTTTCATTAAAAAACATACAAACCTGACTTACCTACTCAATATTTCCATGGAGATGCAAACACATTGTTAGTAGGTATTAATAAATATTTATTATGTACCTATGTGTTGTGTACTACTAGTACTATTTAGTGTTACTAAATGTTTAGGTAGGTACTAAACAAGCAGATTTGGCTCTTAATTATTTTTGTAATATTCATATTAGGCTCTTTTGCCTAACAATTTTGACGATCACTGGCCTAGAGCATGCTCCACCACGCTGCTCCATTGCGCATTCAGTAACACACTTTCCCACCTTGTCTGCTTTTACTTAATGAATTATTTTGTTTGGCAATAGTTAGTTTTAATTTAAAGTTTGATTTAAATCGAGACTAGTAAAGAGTTTTGTGTACCGAGCTATGGAGACGGTGAAATGTTTGAGCGTCAAAGGTTACTGGGGTACTGGCATAAGCTTAGGGTTGTCGCTTGTCTATTTTTAAATTTAAAGAAAATAACAAATTAACAAATACTTATAGATTTTATCACTATTCACATTTACAGGTGGTTATAATGTATAAGATAGATCGATTTCATTTTGTAGACATACTGAAAATAGAATATTCTTTTAATGCCAATTTCAGTTTATTTAATTCTCTTTTTGTGAAAATATAGGTACCTTCATTCAAAATGAAAAATGTTTTTTTTTTGTTTTATTTTTTTGTTGCTAAATAATATGTTGCTACATTACCTA
Organism: Lerema accius; assembly: GCA_001278395.1. Classification (NCBI taxonomy): domain Eukaryota; kingdom Metazoa; phylum Arthropoda; class Insecta; order Lepidoptera; family Hesperiidae; genus Lerema; species Lerema accius. The sequence goes on from LGAG01001776.1 coordinate 162,179, forward strand.
TGTAGCAACCTATGTTCCTTTTTAAAGTTAAATGAAATGTTAATTATCTTATTTGGGAATTAATAGCGATGAAAGTACAAAAATTTTTCGACGCTAAATTTTTCACTGTGTTAGCAGCCCTACCGACCGTTTGACATTTTACGACTACTCACTAAAACTAAACCTCTCTTTTCGGAATGAATTCAGGGTTGACACGTGTACCAATATCTTTAGTAAGTTGAGGAAACGTGCACAAAATGGGATGAATTCTATTTACGAACTTGTATCAATATCGTCATAACTCTTCTGCAACAACCTTTCTAAGCCTCCCCTAATAATAACTGGTTATTGTTAGGTAATCTGGAAGAACTAAATGCCTTCCCCCATTTAAAGCCGGGCTCTGAAGACCAAAGGGACTTAATTAACACCACACCAAACTGTATAAAGTCATGTCCCCAAAAAATACTAATTAAATTTTCTTACCTTTATTATCGCAAAGAAAGTATCTTACTATTAACAAACGCGAGTGTGTTGCTTCCCAACCTTTTCGATGAGGTCTATAAAAAAGTTCATAGTGTATTAAATTAATCGATAAATATTTTAGACGTGCAGTCTGCGTCCGTATTCGGCAGGGTGTCCTTAAATTGTACGACAAAAACATCTGACGTCGCTTCGTCGGCAATCGCCGTGGTGAAACGCTGTCGTAAACTTGTCTCGGTAGTTTAAAGGTTTGTTTTTAGTTGAAACTCGTACTATTTTAATTCTGTAATTAATTAAGGATTTTATATTTATGTTTCAATACGAGAAAGGTTCGAATTTTGGACTATTGAAGAATAATGCAGGCATTGGGATGATGGGATGTATAATTTAAGTTTAGTCGAGAAATGCTTAAAGTTACTATTTTACTGTAATTTATTTAGATTTTTTTAAGGCTCAGATTTCCGCATAATGGTGTTGTCGTGCATTATTTGTAGATGGCGCTTCATTTTCCTTTTCTAATTAAACCGCCTTACGTCAACTGAAGCACATATTGACAACTTCACTGCACAACTTTACCACATAATTTAAATGACAATGTCCTTTTACGTATGTTTTATGATAAATAAAGATAAACCGATCGCACCAAAGCAGCTTGGAAAAGCCTTAACGTGACAATCAACTGTGTTATTTTAAGACATTACAAAGTCCTCCGGTTTGGTTTGGTTTACGGTAACTCGCACGTTTTCTTTAGCATGCACTAGTTGGAAATAGTCTGGTTGCAGTATAATTGCAAAGCTACATTTGTTCGGATGATCATGCCGCGTCGTGTAAATAACTTGTAACGTTTCTTTTAACTTGTCTGTTTTTTAACTTTTTAAAAACTTTAAAACTAAGTCATTTGTTTTCCAAGCAGCTTTTGCGAGTAGGTATTTAAGCGCATGTTGATATTGCTAAAATCACTTCAAACATTACTAGGAAAGTGTGGATAACATGAAAATGTGTGACTTCCGTTACAAGGTTTAGGTATACGTAAAACTGCGTGCTAAATAGGACAGTTTAAAAATATATGAACTGTTACAGTCAGTTCTGTTTAAGTGTTGTCATGCGTTTTTGCTGGGCACTTACTGAAGTTGTAATTTTATTTGGGTTCAACCAACGATATTTTACTGCAGATATTATGTTAAAAGCGCGGTCAGCGTGAAGAATGAAACGGCAAATAATTATCGTAACTAGGTACGACAAGGACGCATGCAATGTATGTAGTGCGGAACATATTTTTCGGTTTTTTACTAAGGACGTATATAATACATATTATTGTTTATTTATTTGTTTTTGTATAATGACTATTACTTTTTTATATCTTACCTTGGTAACTTAGCTTTCTCAGTTTATGCAAGTTTTAGTCGGACAGTAGGCTCACCTCTCATATTTACCTGTCACACCATACGGTTTATCTGCTCCCAGAATAACTTTGTAAACTCACTGTATTTGTTTTGTTAATAATGTTATTCATAATATTATTCAATGTTGTGTCTGCGATGAAATTTGTAAGGAGTAAAGGCAAATATGTAGCTTGTTGTATGTTAGTATGACATAAGGCTGTACTTAACTTAGGATTAATTATCGTCAGCCCGATAATTTAATAGGTATTTGAGTAAAAAAAATGTTTATATTTTAACCTAAAAATATCTAAGCTATACCAAATCGAATAGATATCTACAAATAAATAAATGACATATACCTAATTTTTTTCGTCGTGACATAAAAGGTAAACAATCTTACAGTGTCTTTTTATTGTAATTATCGATTTAAAAATAAGACAGACACAAATTAAAAAAAAAATAAAGAATAAACAATAATTTAATGTTAAAATACATTTCTTTATACTTCTAAATATTTTTTTAAATCAATGAAATGAATAAAAGTAGTGCTAAGATTGTTTACCTTTTATGTCACGACGAAAAAAACGAGGTAGTGCATAGATTACTGCAATTCATTGTACGTAATTATTTTGATATTTAATATAATACTAGAAGACCGAAGCTTATACCTCGATAATTTGATTAATCCCTTAGTATTCTAGATACCCCTTTACTAGATTTAAAGCCACATACCTACTTAAAATAGCTTTATAGGTTAACCGGATTTGATGTGGTAAGAATAAATAAGGTAATTAATTACGGGTCTACTTTTTACCACGTAGATTATGGAAGTTTAAATCTGGCATTAAAGAAATCGGCTTGAGTAGTCTAGAAAAACCTCTAAGTAAAAAGCAGTAAAGTTGAAAATGGAACGTTTGGCGGCGCAAACGGACGTAACCAAACGAATTTATCTTGCACTATATTTTCCACTGTTTTTCTTTAGTAGGTAAATAACTTATTCATTGACATTAAGAAGTTGTTACTTCGATATGAGAATTCTCGTAAAGTTTACGATATGATTAATTAAATAAAATGCGACATAATTATACTATATTCATATTGTAGGTATTAATAACAAAAACATACATTGCCGGACACTTACCTACATTGAGCCACCATGCTTTTGTTTATATAAGTTTAAAACTTAAAGGTTTTTTGTTTAACCTTATATCTGGCATACTTATTTTACTGGATTGTTCCGAATTTAAATTCAAAATTTTTAGGATGCCATGGGAAAATCAAAATGAAAAAACATAAAAAAATCATTAGGCTACAATTTAATTAATATTAATTTTATCAGTTTTTCTGGAATAATTTTGGAAAAATATTAAAAACTTTATATCTGTTTTGCTATAAATTAACAAAGGGCGGCCGAAGTACTGCACTCGGACTGTCCTATAAACATATTTTATTATCGAGTACGCATTTGTACCTGTGTGTAATAAAACTATAAAATATGCGTATATTTGTTCTTTAGTCAGAGCGAAAACGAGCAACGAATAACTAGAAAAGATAGAAAGAAAAGACCAACGTTGGTTCTACAATAAAATTATTTGTGTGAGCGATGTTAGCAAATGTTATTTGTATTTTAGGTACCTACGTGCTACACAGATTGTTTTAGTGCGAGAGATGCTTGTAAGCGTTTATATTTTATTTTTTGAAACGCTTACGCTCGGTAATTGTAGAGTTTTGAAATTGTAGATTAACAGAATATAGAGGTGCAGCATCAAAATGTTTTAATTCAGATTATCTACCTACTTAAAGTAAACGGAATAGGCCGTAATGAACAGTTTATAACATGACAGCACGGGGATATAATTACCTACTTGACGTAGGTACTTAATTTTTTTTACAGCATATCGCCTATATCTTAGTAGATGAGTAGTCTTATATCACACGACAAGTCTATTTGACTTGCGTCTTTAAAGGCATAATTTTTAACATAATCATTAGTTCGTTATTCTATGCGTTCAATAAAGTTCAATATCGCCTGTTAACCCTACATTAGGACACCGATCCCCGCCGACAATGCGACACGCGACACGATACAATCGAACCAAAAAAGATAGTTTCCATTTTCCAACGTCCAGAAGTTACAAATCAAACCGAAATATATTGGTTATAAAAGTGCAACAAGTATGCGAAATGTATACTGGCTTCGGATGTGTATCTCCACTTGGTTTTATGGTCCATAAAGGCTGTTTACGATCGCCAGGATAATACCCATTCGGCTAAAAGGGTTTGGGGTGCTATACTATACATGTATGTAAGATGACTCTCTAATTAAAAATGTCTGGCCAGCTCTGAATGTCTGCTGTTGCACAATTAGCGGACACGAATTAGGGGCTATTAGTTTCCGTGCCTTAATTGTTTGTAATAATAATTTAAGAAAGGCGGCCAGGTGATTTAGGTGCACAAGAACTTTTAGTGACCTAGGTGAATTCACTTCGGTGATTTAAGTGTAGTTCAACCAAGATTTTAAGTACAATTAAGGCATCTTAAAAGAACGGTGGGATCAAGTAAGAAAGTAATTGCTTTGCTCGAAACATTTAGTACGCTCATACTTAATTAATTTGTTGTAGCAATTTTTCACTTTTCACTAACGTTTTCGTATTACGAAATTTTATTGGTAATTAATTGTTAGGTAGGTAGGTATGTCAGATCTTAAAATATTGAAACGTATTAATTTTAACTTATTTAACCAAGACAAGTGTAAATTACATACAAAGTGGCTGTTAAGCTCCCTAAAAAATTAAAAAGGAACTATTACTTTATACCACATTTCATAAAAAGAACATTCATTTCTTATTATATCTAGAACAGATTAAAAACAAAAGGAAATCTTGCTATGGCCACAAATTTCAGATCTCTCTCTTTTGTGCTATGGCCTTAGTAAAGAGTAGTTTTTATTCACCATCTACAATTACATTGTTGCACTCAAAACCGAATGCGAAAGAGTATACCTACGTCTGTATAAAGTCTATTTTTCTTTACTTGTCCAAAGTGGTAAACAAACATGGCCGACTAATGTCAAACGATTAATGTCAATTATTACGCCACTACCAATAGGGATGAGAATAATTAATCGATTACCTAATTTAACGATTATGTCAAAATAAAATAAATCATGTTTACGAAGTTTCAATTATCGATT
>LGAG01001776.1:174024-185033 GCA_001278395.1 Lerema accius
CTTGCTGATCTCGAAATCTTTCCTGATATCGTTTGGTTTTATTAGTTAAAATTTCTTAAAGCAAGTTAAGATTGGCGAAAGTAGATTAAGTTACACTTAAAAACTAGGTACTCTACCAATACAATAAGTAACTAAAATCAATTATAAAGACAAAACTAAGCCTCTACAATATCTTATCTACACGTGTAGGCTATAAGTACTGCAAGGAAGCAACAGTTATCTGTCATCGAGATAAGTAACAATATAGTTAAAATGATAAATTATATTATCAACTTAAACATCGTCTAGTTTTAAGTCTCTTTGTAATCAGGTGAAGTATACTTGTAGTAGCTCGTGTTAAACTTAAATGTCTCATGTTATAAGTACCTAGCCTCTAGACTGATGGTCGACAACGTGCATATCGAGATAATAGACAGTGTTAGTCTTGCCCCGTGTGTTAGTCTTACCCCACCTTACCTTATTTATTATTAGTAGGAGATATTGTTACGAGGATAAAATGTCTCACTTGAATTTGCCATTTTGATAAGTCCTAATTTAAAGCTACTTGTATCTAATAATGAATGAGTAAAAAACTATATCTAGCAATTAAAGAAAAAACAAATATTGCTTTTTTGACTCTTTCTATAAAAAAAATCTGATTGAATTTCCTGCCAGAAAAGAGACATTTCGGTGCGATAAAATATCGTTCGATCTTTGCGGTAGGTGATAATCCAATTCGCTATAAAATCCCGAGTGGTTTGAGCCTTAACATTAGAGATTTTACGAGGTTTTAATTTACTAAAATACCTATGCAAATGCACAATCATGACGAAATAACCACAATGACATAATTTAAGCTTAATTTTATGGTTTAATAATGGCTACCGTTTCAGTACCGCCGGCACAGCTGTTTTGGATTGTATTATCTTGTAAGACCATTATAAAACAAAACAAAACAAAATATTCAGCATGAAGTGCCTGCCAGTTTTGGTAGCAGTCAAGTGTTTTCCTCCTCTACCGTTTAGAAAGTTGGATATATTATTATGAGTACCTAACTATAAACTACGGCACATTACAATTGGGGACTTTTGTCTGATTCATGTGTGACGTGTCGGTGTATCAAACGCATGGCAGTGTGGGTAATGTTTTATTTCGAAAAATGTTTTTGTAACAAATAATAATAAAATGTAGCGTTCTGCGCTTGTTAGCTGTAATTAAAATATACTTACTAATAATGATAGAGACTAAAGATGACATTTAAAATTTTGAAATCCGTCAAGTCGTCTGGGCTATAGGTAGAGCGTGCAACAGAAATAGACATACATAGGTACATACATACGTTCGAAAAACATTACCCTCCTGTTATCGCAGTCGTGTAAATATCCAGGTTAATCCAAACAATCACCAGAAGTTCCCCAGACAGGTCACCCACGTATCTCCCTGTCTCACCACAGGATTATCGCGTTTTATTGTTGCCAACGGACGAGTTTTATATCGCATTTGCATATTTTTATGGTTTTCTGGCGGTGAAATTAAAAGTATTATAGAACCGATGCAACTCATTGCGATACACTCGTAGTCGTAAAATATTGTTGGCGATCGTAAAAATGTGAATAAAACTGCTCGAGTAAAAGAAAAAAGATGTCGGCCCATTTAACTCGGTGATAGACTAGGGGTGTCGTGATTTAAATGTGATTGACATGGGGAGGATTTAATTGTTTGGAAAACCGCATAATGTCACAATTTTAGCCTACTGGCGACAGACTAGATGGCCATTAAAAATGTTTTACAAACTATTTACTTTTTTGACTTTTTTCTAATTTTTGATTTTTTTTTATAATAAAATACTGAACTCCAGAATAGACAATATTAAAAGAATAGCGCTAACACTTTTTTAGATTTTTTTTTTAATTTTAAGTTTTTTTTTTATTTTTTCTGATGTAACTTGATTACGTGGGTAATTGGTTTAGAAACTTGATCTTTTTATAGTCTAGTGTTACACACTTAAATACAGGTGCGATAATAATCAGATCACTTACCATATGTAACTTCTCAGTTCAATTGTCTGTTATTTAATGAACAAGTAGGTAGTTATTTATAAAAAAAAAACCGTCAGGAAAAACTTTTTTTGGAGGTCAAGTGTCACTCGACGTAGGTACATATGCTCGAAAAACATTGCCTTCCTTCTGGCGCCGTCGGGTAAAAAGAAGTTTCTACGACGTAAACCTGTTTAGACCTGTTTTAGTAAAGACAAATTGTCGTACTATAGAAAAAGTATAAATAAATTATTAAAAAGAAAACATTAATTTAAATCGATGTGTAATCTCTGGTTTTATAAGATTAAGGGCCTGTTTCACAATCGTTGAGTAAAGTTCTAAATAAGCTACTTTGAACTTATTTGAACGGTAAACCAATAAATTGCGTTTCACAATTTCACTTTAATTTACGGATGATTGTGAAACGTATTGAGAGTTAACGGAAGGATTTACTCTCTGAGTAATTTACTTTATAAATAACTACTGACATCGTTACTTATCGATTGTGAAACAGACCCTTAGTATCAATAAAATAAAGTAGGTAAGCATTGAGTAAATTTTAATTTGCTCTTTGGATTTGTAATTTCTTCCTATCCATCTAAAGAGATTATATTTTTTTTAATTTTCGTATATTTTATTACTAAGTTATTCATATTAGTAAAGCTGTCTAAATGTAGATTTGTAGCCAGTACCAAATCCTACTTGGAAACTAGCCATTTTTTGTCCTTAACAAGAACTAACTTTGGCAAGTGTGTAATGAAACATTAATATTCAAGAGACAAAGAATCCAGTTCTCTAAGAATTGTAACATAAATGGTAATGAGAATTCAATACACGTGGTATTATAAAATTATGCATTTAAACAACGGATGCATTATGCGTTAATATAAGAATCGATGAAGCGTACCCATTTAGGGGTTATTAAAGTATTGTTTTGTATTAATATACGACACACGGTCGATATAGAGTTGGGAATCTTTGCTCCACGTTTTATGAGACTGTGTGTCTCCGCTACGTCCGGTTGTGAATTTGAATGATATTTTCATAGAACTGATTTTCGGTTAGCATTAATGATTGTTGCATTAACTTAAAGTGGTGTCGATAAAGGACATTTTTTTGTTGTATTGTCATTTAGAATCGACTATAATGTGTTAAGTAACTGATAGTGTGAGTGTGATTGTAATAATTTATGTTACCCAGAGTACCTATTCAATATTTTCAAGATTAGATCATCTGGAAAAATGTTTTTTTTTATTCAAAATTAAAAATAAAATGAGATTGGCAGTTACCCAGAGAAACCCAGCTTTAAAGCGTGCCAAACAAATGGACATATAGATACATTCGAAAACATTACCCTCTTGAGGCAGCCTGGTAAAAAAACATATACAGGAATAGCGACATAGTTATCTTTATCCAGACATAGTAATGATGACATCGAAACTACTTAACAATCGTTGAACTCCCTTCGGACTAGACTGGTATTACAATGCAAAATAATGTCTGCATATTGTTGATTCGCATACAAATTTACATCATGACTCTTGTGCCATTACGGAAATATTTAGACTAGGGCACACACCTGGTGGTATCTGTCGGAAATAAATTAAGAAGTTCCTCGTATCTTTTGTATTGTAATCTATGCGCGGAATTTGTTATGACTAGAATATATTATGTGGTCTAATGATTGAAACATTGGAACTTACGTCGCCTATATCCGTAGGTACCTACAATATCCGTATTCCAATTGCTAGCTTATGTTAATTGCCTTGGTTTGTTTTTCTTTGTTATGATTGTTACAAAATACTCTACGCTTTATTTTAACATATTTTAATTTAATTATATTGTGATGTTGGCAGTCTGCCCTTCTAGGCATATTTTTAAGTATTAATTTTTGGCGGGAAAAATATAATGGATAGTCTGTGGTAGGAAAAAGGAGGGAGATTATTATTATTAAAGCCAGGAAAACAGTTAAAGCAGTCTACAATTATTTTATTATCTGACCAAATTTCTACACAATTTAGAAACTATATCTACTTGTTTGTAAATACTGTTATTTACGCAATTTCACAGTATAAGAAACAGATTTCCGAGAACCTTTAATAAGGGCATAAACACCCGCTTAAGTACAAATAAATTAACAGCCAACAAAAACCTGCCTCACAAATTTCGAGACACTGAAATGATAATGACATAATTAATTAATTTTTCTTCAATAGCGAATATAATTTTTTTCGGTGTCTCAGCGAAGCGATAATATGCATTAAAATGCATGTTTCGTTTAATTTTGTTTTAATTTATTTTACTTCGATTGGAACCGTCGCCGCGACGCGTATGGCAACACCAATGAATTGGATAATGGTTAATGCGTTGTCGGCAGTGTGCAGTGAAGGAGTCAGGCGTCGCATTTTTTGGTTCCATATCATTGCGAGCCACGAATACCTCAAGAAGGGACATTTTGCGAGGGACATTTTGCGGTCCATACTACACATGGTGGTCGCTTATTGGTTACGAATGGTTTTTTGGAACCGTTTAGCATCGTGATGTTGTGTCGGTGGTTGCGTGTGACTTGAATTGATTGATTAGCATCGAGGAGGGTCACTGTATGTTTAGGGTGTATAATCGAATGTAAAGGAATTATGCTGAGTGCGAACCGTTTTCTTCACTATGTGTTGTACAGTAGATATGTACAATACGTGTATGACCTACAAATAAATGAGTACCTAAAGGAATAAATGTTTTCTTTCTTTTCTTTTACTTTTCTAAAGGAAACTCTTATGCTACATGCTTGTATCGGCAAAATCAAGCATAGGTATTTATTTTAGACATTTTTACGGATAATAAAAACACTTACACGCAACTATGGGTTTTCTTGGGTCTCAAATGAAATCAAGATTTACGACTACGATACTTATGTAGGTGCTAATATAATACTTAAAACATAAGTTTTTGTTCCATACTTACTATCAGCTAGGTAATGAGCGTTCGATATCGACCCCGGAATTTTTATACGTATGAAAAATTATTTAGAGTTGCTGCTAACATGAAGGAAAATAAAAAACATTTTATTTCTTACATGATTATGTAGTTGAAAAGTCTACAACAAAATATTTTTAAGATTATTAAATTGAGAATTTAAAAAACCCTCGAAACATTTTATCATCAAACGTAGCTCTAACACTCTCATTAAAGTCATCAAATATTCTCTTTCAGTGCGCTTTTTTATTTTGAGACCCCACAAGAATTTTTATTTTATTTGCAGACTTTCAGTTATCCTTCCCTACTCTAACCTCCTTAACAGCTCAACCGATTTTCATCAAACATGTCTGAAAATACTCGCAGATAAGTCGCACCTTTAATACAAAAAACTAAGCTCAAATCGCGTCATCAGACAGATAGACACACCCACAGACACGTCAAACTTATTACACCTTTCTTTTTGCGTGGGGGTTAAAAATAAGATCTTTATTACATGTTACTAATATAAAATATAATTATTTAATTTCTTTCTAGTTGAATCATTACAGTTTTTAAGTACCTATAGCCATAAACTAACTGCGTCCAATCTGTAGGTATATTCGATTATACTGCTTCAGTATACGGCCAGTCTAAGGCTGCCCATGACGAGCAACTTGAAGCAGTCATTGCCGGCAGCTTCAAGCTGCTAGAAGCGGCTACTTCAAGCTGCTCCGTCTATAACCAACCTAAGTCTCTACCAATGCACAACAGATTCGTCCTAAGATAAACATACAATTGTAACCAGGTTACAATTGCGATGTCTTGTATTTGTGCGTACAAGAATGCATATTGGATAATGGATTACATCACTCTATTAAGATATCTCACAATGCAGGTTACGACATCCTTACTGATTGTTTGTAAACATTAAACACAAACGGTTGTACTAAATACTATACAGGTAATTGACGACCTCGTAGCCTAGTTGGTAGTTAGCGAGGGGGTTCGATTCCCGGCCGGGGCAGATGTACTCGTATGTGATAGATAAATGTTTGTTCTCGGGTCGTGGGTGTTACCTATGTGTTATTTGTGTTGTCCATGCCACCCGCGACACAGGGAGTCCTACTGCGGGGGTATGAGTGTGTTAGCGTTTCTTTAGCGTCTAGCGTTTATTCAGATATTGATGACCCGTATAGCGCAGTGGTTACCATGGTTGACTGCTGTTGAGTCTTGGGTTCGATTCCCAAGGGGCTGTGAGAATGATGAATTTAAATTTCCGTTCTCGGTCTGGGTGTATGTTTGTGTGTTTCTGTGTTGTCCATGGCATCCACGACACAGGGAATCCTACTGTGGGACTATGAGTGTGTAGGGATTATTTATTTATACCTATAGGTTTAACTTTTACCTACTATGGAATGACTCCATCATACAATCTAAGGTAACTTAAAAATTTTCTTACTACTTGCCTATAGTGATTAGAAGTAGATATTTTATAAAAAAAAATAATGTTACTGCAGATAAAATAAATATCTAGAAATATTTTTTGATGTGTCATCAACTCTTTACAAAAAATCTAGGCTAAATCGCTTTAACTGGTTTAGAAATAAATGGATAAGTTTATTTACTTAAAAAAACACAATTGTGACACACTCTAGCGAGTTACACATACCTAACTAGAGATACCTTCACACTTATCTAGGAACAATTGCCAAAGATATACCTATCCTATGCTGAAAACCGTATTTAAATCGGTGCAGTAGTTTTCGAGAGAAGTGACAAAATTCGTTTACACAAAATTAAAATACAACCTCTTACTCTAAAAGCATATAATATAACTACCATCTCTGTTCAGTTGTATAAAAAAAATTAAGTAGCTGTGTCATGGACACGGCTGTGTGTTAGACGTGAATACGTTTATTTATGTTACAAGTTATTATTTTTTATGAAATTACCTCAAGATGGCGACGTTTCCCCTTCCACCGAACGCGATTTTTCACTGTTCTCGCTTATTGTAATTACTTCTTTGATCCTTTACCTATCCAGTGGTATAATTACATTTTTGAAGTAGCCGATAGATTCAAAACTACAACGCCAAACTATATCCCCGTATTTCCCCCGTATTGTAGCAAGACGTATCTATTCGTCAATATCATGGTTACCTATTATTATAATACATGAGTTTATATTAACAAGATAAAGTTATGGTTTTAGTTAAGTTTACTTATGTTTGATGCGAAGTCTTCATAGCGGTAATAAAAAGTTTTCATTGGCTGCGTTAGCTATAGTGCTTTTCTGGAGCTTAAGTTTATGTTAGTTTTATGACTCCAAACTATATGCTACAAGAACCCATGTATAAATAAGATTAATTGTCAAGTAACTTTAGATATTATTAAATTACGTATGATCTTAAAGCATATTGTAATTTACGATTTAAAATTACGACCCTACATTTATTAGGAGTAACTAATGGATGAAATAAATTATTTTAAAGATTAAAATTGAAGATTTTATGTCGAAGGATAATTGATATAGGTATACTTACTTACCTACATATAATATACGTAAGTAAAATGAAAAACTACAGACAGGGTAAATCGGGTTTAAATTTAAAAGTACCTACGTGAACATCACTTAAAAAATCGAACTAGTTATCATTAAAATAAAAAAAATTAAGTGCTGTAAACTTTGGGGTTTTATATATTTTTTGCTATGACCCGCTTTTGACGTAACAATCCCGCTTTTTTCTCAAAAAAATTTAAAAATCTTGACTTGCTAGAAAGAAATTTTTGGTAACGCTGGTAACTATATTTTTTTTTTATTAGCATGCTATAGATAAAAACAGTTAAGGTATCATTGAATTTTTCTCTATTGTGGGAGTGACATAACTTGTTGACTATTATTACACTGCGCTGAGCCTTAGTAATTTGGAATTATATAATGTAATAAGCATAAGCATTAAAATTTCACGTTACTGTCCCGGTTGTTATCGTAAGATAACAGTCGCTAAGCCATGTCGGAAGAACTTGAGCGACATAAAAGAATCCCGACACTTGGGTAAGCCACTAAACCCTCCGCGAAACCGCACTGGAGCAACGTAGTGTAGTACCTATGCTCTAGGCCTCCTCAGTAATGAGGAGAGATCCGTGCTCAGTACTGGGCCATTAACAAATTGAGGCCAATATAAGAAGCCCTTAACGTTCCAAGAAGAATATAAGGGAGTACCTACATAGCTACACATTCGAACATTATTTTGTATCCGTGGATCATTTATCACTGCCAGCGATGCGTTAACGTCGATTCCATAAACATCTTATTGCTATTGCACTAAGGTCTATAGTTTCAGGGATAATGTTATGTGCAAAAAGATTTTATCTACGCCGTAGCGTGTTGTAACTGCGCATAGGGCGGGGTCTGTAGACAGATATTAATGACTTCTAGCGTTAGTACATAATGTTTCGTCTTTAGCTGACTTGTGTACATTTTCGTAGTATAAAGATTTACATTTCAATATCATGGGTTGAATTTTTGGTTTCTTTTAAATAATGAAGACACGTTAGGAGTTTAAGATTTGACATGGTTAAAGTTTACATGGCACATTTAAAAAAAACTCCATGTCACTCTCATATCTCACAATGGAAAAGCTTAGGGCTTACGCTCTAGGGCGTGCCAAAAATCATCCCCCATCCCCCTCGAAAAACATTCCCTATTTCCTATATTCCCTGGCGCAGTTGGGTAAAAAAAGCCTACTTTTAGTAGTAAAGCAGGTAGGTTTATTAAACATTCATCCCTTTAGTAGGTAACACGTTTCCGTAACTCTACATTTCTTTTGACAGTTCCTCCGTTGTTTACAGGCTTACCAGATTTAAGTAGGTTAATTTGTTGAAAATACTGTTTGGTATTAGGTATACCTATTTGCTTTTAACAAACAAAATTTTCGAGTAAACCCAAAAACACGACCCTGTAGGTAATATTTATTGCTAAACCATCACGCTTCTATCAACGTCGCTAACCAACCAACACGCTGCAAGCAAACAACAGTTCCTCAATAAAGTTCCAAGTTTGAATCGCGACGGCAGTTGGAAGGCATTTATTTGAAAACAGTAGAACATTCGAGTGGCTGTTATCGGCACTTCCTGCGCACTCTCCCCGCGGTCACGTACGCAGCACAATGTACGCGTCCTGTGCGCTCAATAGCCCCTTGTGTGCTATCGCCCGGACGCAACGTCACTTTATTGGCGCGAATAATCGGCACCTTTCGACGTAGGGACCTATTTGTTACCGGACTGCGTTAGGAGGTTATTTTTTGAGCGTATGGTACCTACCTACCTATCTGTATATGTAGTCTATGTCCAATCCGGGGGCATAGTAACCCTAAACGGGTTGATGGATTTAAGGTATGGGGTGGCAAGATTAGTTTGGATTGTAAGAGTGACTTAATGCTTTTTTTTTTGAAAAACAAAAGTTTTGCAATTTGTTTTCTTGCAATTACCTATCTATTGTTTACGAGTGTATGATATTTGGTTTCTACTCTTATTGTGGTTCGAGGTAGGTGATAGATAAGTGAATAATGTACGAATTTATCGCAAGCAGCGTTAAACTTCCTTGGCGGTAGGTACCTATCTAATCAAGATTTTTTTCTCGGAATAGTAAAATTTTTTGTTGAGAGTGTAAGCTTTAGATAATTTAAAAGTAGGTACCTTACAAGCAAGACAGTTAAAAAAGATCTTCTCTTAGAGAAACGAGTTTTGTGAGATTTGAATTGAGTCTCCGTAACACTCCTTTTTTACGAAGATCTTGTCATTGAAACTTAATGCAAAAATAAATATCTAAGTTTGCTTTTAAGTTAGTGCATTTTACCATCCAAAACATTGTCATTTCACCACTTAGATTACCTACTTACCTAATTAGAATGTTAGGTAAGTATAACTTCTTGTTTTTTTATTAAAAAAAAATATTTTGTCGACCCTGCCTTTGTAGAACTCTTAGAAGTAAATCCTACCTACCTATTTCAAAGCATTCCTTACAGATCACATCATTAGTTAGGTACCTACAAGTAATAAAACATAGGAGTGGCCTTGTAAAATTTATGGGCTTAGCATGGCAGTCATAATTCACCATAATTGTGCTTACATAGTATTTAAATCGCCCGACGACGAATCATTTGCTAGAAGTTACTTGTAAATCGTGAAGCAATCTAAATTCGTGAAGGTGATAATCCTAAACTAGCTGTTAAGATGTTTCAAGGTTATTTTTAAGACTGTAAAAAGCATTGAAACAAATGCTTTGAATATAAAAGAGCTAATTGCAACTGTGTAAAAATAAATGATAGAATTTGTATTTTAAGCCTAAATTAATAAGGTTTTTAAGAAATAACCGATGCAGACAGTTATGAGGTATCTACAATCTGTTGCTTATTAGGTTACTACTTCCCAATGGGGCCCCTAATTAATATATCCAAGGGCCCTAATAACTAGTACCTAGGTACCTCAGTTAGGTACCTAAGTTACCTCTACCTGTGTTGGTATAAATTAACTGGTCATTGGATAGTCGCAAGCAAGCGACAAAAAGCTTATTTACCCTAAAACTTACCCTCTTGAAACTACTGGTTGCGGTTGTACCTAAATAGCAACCAATAGATTCTGAAGTGTCAATAGAACAGGTAGCCACCTTAAACTTGGGTGTCGAACTGACTATAAAACTTTACGACCCAACTTAACCTTCGAGAGATAAGCAACTATGTAAAGTGTATGGACAATAAAAATGGGCATGGCCACGTTTCAAAATGGCTGGTAAAGAATTTAAAACAATGTGAATTTAATTTAGTCACGGTAACTTTACCTTATTTGTAGTTTTGAATAAGATAGGCAAAGGAAGGATACCTACCTAGTCGTAAAATGTGCAAAGCAACATTTTTATAATTCATCTTTATTAGCTAACTCTTTTGTATTCAAATAGATATATATTTGTTTAGCATGTCTAGTGTAGTTAGCTAAATATTTAGCAGTCTTATAAATTAAAGTTGTAGGTACCTAGGTACAA
>LGAG01001790.1:13541-35189 GCA_001278395.1 Lerema accius
TTCAATTTTAGAAGCGAAAAGTGTATTATTATACAGATATCATTAGCTTTCATAGAGTCAATTTTAAGTACCTAATCGTTACAGATAAGCAAATTAGGTAAGGCACCTATTTTTAACGCCATCTAGGGAACTTATAACACAACACCATTACGAAGAACGCTGAGCCTATGTGAGTATTCTTGTATTCGTAAACCAAATTGATGAATTTTGACTACCCCCCCTCCCCTTTATGTAACGCACCGTAACGTTTTTCTGTACGTTACGTAACGTTACGTAATACCCAAATTACCATTTTCACCTAAAAGTTGCCATATTCCCAATTTAGGAGAATAATAATTCTCTAGTTCTTTTTGTAAAAATTATTGTTAAAAATTACCATAAAACTTCCCTTCACGTACCTAATATTAAAGACTAAAATATGTTATAAAACATTTTGGATTTATCCCAAGGGAACTTATAACCGGGATAAAATCTACCCTATGTCCTATTCCTGGATGCAAACTATCTGTGTGCCAAGTTTCAGCTTAATCCGTTCAACGGTTAGAGCGTGAAGGACTTACAAACATCCCCTAATATCTTTACAAACTTTTACATTTATGATATTAGTAGGATTAGTAGGGTACTTACATATCAACACAGGTACCATGACATATGTGTACATAAAGAAGACTAAACAACTTAGACAGAACTTGAAATTCACTATGGGAGCGTTGCCATCATTGCCCACGAGAAAAAATATGCCGCCCAGTAGCACAGCTGATACGACATGATGAAACAATTGTATCCATAAACTTGTCTGAAAATAAAATAACTTATTTCAATTTAACAACAACTGTCTTCAGTCGATATTCGACCTTATTACGTCAAACAATAGATTATAGAATCGATCGATATCCCTGATTGTCAGATGTCAATCAACGTCAGCCCATAGACTAAAAAATATATAGACGCAGTCTTCGGAACAAAAGAGCGTATGAAAAAACATGTTAATAACAAAATAATGATAACGTTTCCCGGTACATTTCTCGGCAAACCGTGCTCGGTGACATACGTCAAAAAAAAAAAAAACTTCATTATTTTGTTCTAAAGACTCAATCTACA
Organism: Lerema accius; assembly: GCA_001278395.1. Classification (NCBI taxonomy): domain Eukaryota; kingdom Metazoa; phylum Arthropoda; class Insecta; order Lepidoptera; family Hesperiidae; genus Lerema; species Lerema accius. The sequence goes on from LGAG01001790.1 coordinate 14,643, forward strand.
CATTTTTTGGTATGAGTATTAAACGTAGAGAGGAAGTGATAATATCTGTTAAGCTGGGAATCGAACCCAGGACGTTTATTAAAAAGAATATTCAGCTTATGCCACCACCAGAAATACCACAATGAAGATGAATCAAATAAAACCTCAATATTGAAATCCGTGAGTAATTTTAGCTGTAGAACGTGTTATAGAAACAGACATACATACGCACTAAAAACATTAACTTTCCTTCTAACGCCTAATTAAAAGTTTCCTAAAGTAAACAAAAGACGGTAGCTTAATAATTTATTTACATTTACGGGTAGTCTCACCATATTTCGCCTGTTTTGCAGAAACATTCTCTTCGTTAATATTTTAAATTGCGTTAGGAATGTCGTCGGGAATTCCATCTTTTGTGTCTGTTCTTTGGCGACGTGTTCCACAAATATTCTTTGGATAGAGTCGTCAGAGTGTAGCACAGGTTTTCTGTAAAACGACGGTACATTACCTCCTATTTTCAATTGCGTCATACTTCAATTTATTACGAAGGAACAGCATATTGTGTCGTTAAATTTAAACTGGTGTGTTTTGACGTTTTTGGTTTCGAAATTGCAAAGCATTAAAAAGTACTATTTTATTAACAAACAAACTTTATCTCTAAGTATAAGTAAACATTATATTTCACAAACAGTACATTATTTCCTAAGCTCTTAACTTAAATTATTTATTCTTACTTAAGCGTGCTAATTCTATCGTTAGTTCCATGCAAATCCACAGATGGCGTAAAAAATGGTAATTTGGTTGTTACGTAACGTTTAGGGAAGGTAAAAAGGCGTTACAAAGCGTTACTTTTCAAGAATCTTCAAAATTTTATTTAAGTAACTTAAGTATTACTTCCTAAGTACGCTTCCTTTTACGTTAAAGTAAGTTATTAATTATATTACCATTATTATTATATTGTCACTCACCGTCCTCTTACGACCATTCTATCCAATTTCCGAGTCAGTTTACCATTGTTACAGAGTTCTACCATTTGCGCTGACACTTCAGAATCCGCCATGATTGTTTCCAGTACAAAATCCGCTGGGTTGTGAGTCGTTGGACAAATACTTCCCACTTCTGACATAAAGGGAACTAATAATGGTGCTGCACCCTGAAAATAAATGAATAACTTGTTAAAATAATATTAGTTACTAGTGGACCCACACTCGCTTCGCTTCGGGAAACCTATGCCGAGACAAAAGTAAAAAAAAGTAGCCTAAGTTACTTATTCAATCAGCTACCCACCAGTGAAAGTCAAAATCGGACCAGCCGTTTCAGAGATTAGCCGGATCAAACAGACAGACAAAAATTTAAAAAAATATATATTTTGGTATTATGTACCGTGTATGCGTATGTATTTAGTAAAAAGCGGTTATTTTAATATTACAAACAGACACTTCAATTTTATTTAGTTGTATAGATTTAACCCGACTTTACAATAAGGGTTCTGTTTATCGAGCGTATGTATGTATGTCCGTTTCTTTGGCAAGCTCTACAGCAGTTCCTAACCTTTTCAATATCGTTACCCCTGTGACCTATGAGGAAAACTGATTTTACCCCGTCTTTAAAATATCATTAAAACTAACAAATTACGAGTAAGTATATTTTTTTCTGCTTTTTTTTATTTTACGATCCTAATGAGATCCTTCGTTACGCCCGTAAAGTAGCTGACTTACCCCCGCGGGGGTAATTACCCCCAGGTTCTAGACTCTAAATAACTTGACAGAAGTTCAACATTTTTACCCTAGAAAAACATTAGGTGCCTACACTTCTTATAGCGCAGTCGGTAAATAACAAAGTCGCCTTTATTTATCAAATCTTAAAGCTCAAATTAAAAAGTCATCAACTTTTGATCCAACAATCAATAAAAATACGGAAAGATAGATTTAATGACAGATACAATTAATGGCGGAATTTAAGGAAATTTCAATAAAGTCAAGGAAAAGATAACATTTATGTTCCTTTCAAGATATATGATCAATTAGTGTGATGGTTACTTGTTATAAGATTTATCTATTTCTTTATAATTGGTCTTCTTCAAGACTAGGTAAGATTAATCTACGTACGTATCTTAATTATCTATTAATACGTAAAGGCTATCTTTCGGTACATTTTAGGAATAATGTTACCTTCAGTACCAGTTTGACATTTCACTAAAACATGGTTAAAGTTGACATTGTAAAGAAGTGCATAAACTTAAATTTTGATCAAAATAAATGTTACCACATTTATTTCAGCATTTTGCTTTATATTCAGCAAAACTCACAATCACACATGAATAGGCTAGGCAAAGTCAGGTCAAATTTAATGCCCATTTAGTTACACCCATGACCTCCGAACGACTATAGTCTAAATGTAAAAAGACTCGAAACGAGAAAAAAAGAAAATCTTTGAGCCTTTTTTGACTGAGAAACTAACTTCAGTAATAGTAGAAACTTCAGTTCCTCACAAAGTTAAGTCGAACTAATGAAATATATTATGTAGTAACTAGTCCATTTGGAATACGCTTTTGAAGTAAACTTACTTTAGAATTGAGAAGTTAAATCTTGAGCGGTACTTAGTGAATGGTGTACCGACACAATAGTATGGAGAATACAATTAAAACTCTGCTATTGAATAATGTTTCTAATAGATATTATTAAATAAAAAAATAAATAAACGCTAACACACTCACACCTCCGCAGTAGTATTCCCTGTGTCGCGGGTGGCATGGACAACACAACACATCACTAACACCCATCACCCGAGAACAAACATTTATCTGTCACATAAATATCTGCCCCGGCCGAAAATCGAATCCGGGACCCCTCGCTTTGCAGGCAGGGTCACTACCAACTAGGCTACAGGTCGTCAAATATCACTACATTTTAAAAAGTATGAATTCAAGCAAAGTTAGGTGTAACAGCTTCGTATATAAATAGCAGTGATAGCCTAGTGGTTTGAACGTTGGTCTCCCGAACTAGAGTTCCTGGGTTCAAACCCCATGGCTCGCCCCTGTTATTTAAAAAGTTATGTGTGTATTAGATAGATACTAATTATTACTTCCTACGGTGATCAAACATCGTGAGAAAACCTACACACCTGAGAGTTCTCCATAAAGTTCTCAAAGGTGTGTGTAGTCTGACAATCCGCACTAGGCCAACGTGGTGGACTATGACCTGTACCCCTCAGACTGTGAGTGGAGACCCGAGCCCTGCTTTCATATGTGTATGTTCTAATATATGTACATGTTACAGTTAAAACCCGTCTTTAATTAAAACTGGTCTTAATTAGGGAAGACGCATTATAACTATAAACGGGTATTAACTGTGATCTACATTATTTTTTGAGTATGCATATTTTTTGATTTTGATTTGTCTGTCAACACAAAATAGCATCATCATTACTATTTTCTCACTCACGATATTTCCCAAAACCCATTATACTGCACCCTCTGTTAAAATACGAAAATACAGCAATATTTCGTAGTATGCAAAGGAATACTTGAGGTAACACAAAGAAACCACAAACCACGGACCAACGATCAAAGTATGGTGCATCATGCAATTATTATATTTGTCCCAGAATTCTCCTTTGAGTGCCTGAAAATTCTCAAATAAACCATCTCACAAACGAGAGAAGTGGACTTCTTGTCTGTGCTTTATTGCAGTTTTGATATTCCTTGTTAAATTTAAATGAAAGTCGTGAAGGAAAATTACGGTTTTTATTACCTATTTTTACTTGACTTTGCAAAAAGGGTACTGTTTTTCGACCGTATCGATGTATGTATGTATCTATGTATGTTTGTATGTTGATTGTCCATTTAGTTAGTACGCTGTATAGCCTAATCGCCTTGACGAATTTCAACATGTGATGTGTCATTTAATCATCTCTATCAATTTGCTGACCTATAAAAGTATATCGACAACTGTACCTACTAACTTACTACTTAATGACTACCTGGTGACCCCAAACTATAGGTACTTACTTGATCCCTTAAATACATCACAATTTTTAAAACTACGTCCATTTTTACCCGACTACGGCGAAGCAAAAAGGTGGGTTATGATTTTGACCGGTATGTATGTGTGTATTTATGTATGAATGTTCATCTGTTCCCCCCTAACTCCTCAAACTACTGGTTATTCTTAAAGTGCAGTTCAGTTCAGTGTAAAACACCTATGGTACTTTTTATACACAAAGAAGACAGACGGTCTTAGTAGATATACCTATATATGTATAAGTATATCTTCTATCCTTTGTATAGGGCGTGAAGAGGTTTAATTTAAAAGGAATTACGTGACACAGATCCCGAATAAATAATGCGACGTTCCCCTAGCTCTTTGTGTAGGATCAGCGCCTCTTGATTGATAGGGGATACAATGGATTGCTTTTTGATTTTAAATACAAGGAAAAAACATTTAAATCCATGATTGAAAAAAGTTTTAAACGAAAAAGGAGTACTGGTTACGAATACCGATATAATTTATAAGTTATCCGGTTTCTCTAGTTCTGAATTCGAATCGTAGATGATAGATTAGCCGATGATTTGATGATTTAAAGATTACTGTGAGGGGGTCTAGGTGTGATGTACATAATAGGGGGTAAATAATTGTGATAAATCTGCTAATGTAATACTTGAACGCCCCCTTACAGTCCCTACACCTCAAACACGACAACACGACAGAAAATCAAATCAAAACAAACATTTGTCTAAGAAAATTTCGACTGGAATTGAATAAATATTTGGTTAAAACTTTTTGATTGGCACATTCAGCGCTTTGTTGCTTAATTAGTCTCCTAAGACAATCAAAGTTTGTAACTGAAGGGTTACCTCAGTTCGAGTACATTTACCTACTAACTTTAGTACAATCCCTTGAAAGGTTCGACAACACGTAAGTATCCATACGTATAGGTATCTTCATTATGAGTATCTTAACTGTTAGTATGTACGAGCATAACTTTGGTCAAAATTGGGAGTTATTCGTCATTTCGCACGGTAAATTATAGCAAGTCCTTTCATCATCATCATCATAATCGCAATTCATAATTATTGTCCCACTGCTGGGCTCGGTTCTCCTCTCACAGTGTCAGGGGTGCAGGCCATAGTCCACCACGTTGGCCTAGTGCGGATTGGCAGCAAGATTAAGTCTAACTAAATAAATTGTGCAACTATGTAGATTTTTATACCCGTAGTTAAAACTATTTATTAAATAAATGACCAACTTTAAGTCTTACTGACTACAATTTTGAACGTTGACATTCTTTTATCGCACCAATTAATCGGGAGAGGTAATTGTCTGCCAAATTGATGACTCCTCATAATTTCGCAGCGGTAACTTGCTTCTTAATTAATTTAATGAAAAGCTGTGACTTTTTCAGCAAGATTATTTATAATCTATGCATTTCTCACTAGCGACATCTATTATCATGTTAGTAGTACTATTATCCAAATGTTGAATACTGTTTTGAGTACAGTGACATGATAATATGTAAAAGCTAAAATAAATTTTAAATGGCATGCGTAAATTTTTTCATTCCGTGTTAATAGATGACGCTATAAGTTTAAAAATGGTGACTTGGTGTTTTGTATACGTGTCAATATATTCGTGTCATTACCTATTTTAAATCCAAATTTTTTGAAGGTTCCATTTCTATCACGAGTGCATTACACCATCCATCCATCCATCCATCCATCAGCCTTTCGATGTTCACTGCTGGACGTAGGCCTCCCCTAACTTGCGCTAATCCAAGAGGTCCTGACCCTTCTGAATCCAGCGGATGCCCGCTGTTTCCTTCAGGTCATCAGTCTACCATGTAGGCATTACACACATTCTTTTTATTATGGCTTTTCCAATCCCCTAGAAAGGAATTAGGCAGTAGGCCTTTTTCGTTTTCTATTAATTATTACTTGTTAAACCAATATAAGTAGTATAATAGTTAATATTGGTCTTAACAAGGGTATCCCTTCAAAGCGCCAAGGGATTTTGCTCGTAACAATAGTGGATCAACCGTGACTGACTTGTTCGAAGACTATAACGAGTTTCCTTTGCCAAAGAACTAATTAACTTGGACTTATCTTTGTTCAGGAATTGCTTTATGTACCATAATGTAATCAATTTTCATTTAGTCATATGGTGTAGTGGTTGCCACGTTGAGCCGTCGTTTAATCGGGGTTCGATTTCTAGTGAGGCAGAAGTTTGAATGTATTTTAATTTCTCTATAAGCTCTGTGATGTGTTCTTTGATTGTTTGTGGTGTCAATGACACTAATATTACAAGGAATCTTAGTGTGTAGGATATAGGAGTGTCTTGAAAGGCGGGTCTTGTAAAATGTTATGATACATTACATAGATGGAAGGGGGGTTCCGACAACGCGTTACGTAACATTGTTTTTTGTTAATAAAAAACTAGGGAATAATAGGGAATAATTCTTGTAGTTCGGCAATATAGTCATTTATGTGTTACGTAACTTTGAAGGAGGGGGACGGAAGGTACAGTAAAAAGTTACTTCTAAAATTGGATTACCTATAATTTGAACGCTCTCTAAACAGGTGAACATACATATAGTACATACTGGACAAAATCATAATCGTCGTCGTAATAGCTGAGTAATTACCATGCTTTGCCTGCCTGTGTCTAGAAATTCATCATCATCGTCATCATCATCACAACTCGTACCTGTCCCACTGCTGGACTTGGGTCTCCTCTCACAAAATGAGGGGTAAAGGTAAGGATGAGTAATTCTTGTCATTTTCCTCAAAGGATTGCAATTCATGTCTTTTGTGTTCCTAAGATGATAATACCTCGAATATTGGAGATATCATTAAAAAGCGATCATGTTATAGAATGTGCTCTGTCAGGAAATGTATTTATAGAATTCTCGGAATGTGAGATCACGGAATTGCAGTTCTAGTAAATGTTTTAATAAAAGATTTTATTAAGTATCGATATTTTCAAGGCTGAATCGGATTCGTATCTAAGAATTTCACTATATTCATTATCATCATCGCAACCCATAACTGTCCCACTGCTGGGCTCGGTTCTCTCACAGTGTGGTACAGGCCATAGTCCACCACGCTGGCCTAGTGCGGATTGGCAGACTTCACACACCTTTGATAACTTTATGGAGGATTCTCAGGCGTGCTGGTTTCCTCACGATGTTTTCTTTCACCGTAACGAGGGAAAATAATTACGTATCTAAGACTATCTATTATACTCGTACCTATCTCTCAGATTTTAGTCGCATAGTTTTTCCTGTTTGTACATGTGAAAATCTACATTTTCCTCATTTTTTTTTGTAGTTTAACGTCATTATGATTTCATCGTCTGCTAATTTAAATTTTCATCTATCTTTATGTTTTGATATAACATAACCGCAACAAAAATTTGTAGTAAATATAACCCGCTAGGTATTAATAACATTTTCTTAAAATAATAGACAATATCTTTTCAAGTTAGTATATTTTGCTTGACTTAATGATTAACGGTTAGAATTATTATATTAATACATTAAGCATTAATCTCACCATTTCTAACCTAATTATATTTTGCTGTAGTCAATAAAGTCCAATTAAATAACATACCTTTGTAGACTTAAAACTTTGGTATTAACACTTTAGTATCTTCACATTTTCGCAGCTTTATCAAAAATATATAGGATCAGTCTTCCGAACAAAAAAGTGTAGTCGAAAAAAACATAACTTTATTAACAAATGATAACGTTGCCCTGTACATTGCTCGGCAGACTGCTCGGTGACATACCTACGTGACATCTTAAAAAAAAAAAACATTGACTTCACTTTTTTGTTCTGAAGACTCAGACTATTTTTGGTCTGAGGGCATGAATTTTAACATCTTACCTGATAACAACACATCCCATGAGCCAAGATGTAGACTCTGTCGAAGAGTGAGAACAGGGAGGCTGAAGGCTGATGGATGGTGCTGATGATGGTACGACCCTGGCGGGACAGCAGACGAAGGAGGACCACCAGCTGCCTGATTGACACCACATCCAGGCCTCTGGAAGAACATCTACTTTAAAAAAGGCTCTCGAAAAATAATAAAAAAATTTTCGAAAATCTCACGACGAATGAAAAAATTAAATTTTAAATCTGTTTAAATTCTGTTTTTAAAACTCAGGGGTCTGTTAAAAACATATTATTGTGTAAATTTTGCTTTTAATATAAAATTTATCGTATTTGTAACACGTCACTTCTTAAAACTCGTAAATGCGTAATAATTGTAAATAGTCTTAAAAATGTATTGAAAGTTCAACCGTTCACGTATTTTAAAAGATACTAATAAAATTATCATCTACTCATGTATATTTTATAAACAAAAAAATATTAAAAACAAAAAAAAACAGAAATAATTTTGAAACAAAATATTGTCAATTTTCGATTCGAGAAACATCACAGCACTTAATCAGGTGTTTTCACAAAGCATTTCATTATTCTTCAAAGTTTTTCATGTTTGAAAAGACAAGAATAAAATGTCTTTGTAATCGAACAGGACTTCCAAATCCGCTATTAAATTTTAATAGGAGTCAGTACAACTCCAACTTTGTCTAAAGTTCAAGTTTGAATGCCACTTCAGTGAATGGTACTTGTTCTCCGTTAGAATGCAAAATTTAGTTGTAATTAGGTGGTAAGTAATACGAAAGTAAAGTAAAGGTAAGTAAAGTAAAGTAAAGGTAGGTAATACGAAAGTAACTAGTTCTGTATTGACAATTATTATCAAGTTCGCAGAATGATATAATTTCGCTTTGATGATAGTCTTCTGACTATTACAGTGACGGAACTATAGGGCCCCAAATGGCCCCCAGCTCAAAGGGCACCCAGTTTAAAGGGCCGTTAGCTTTATTAAACAGTCTTATGCTTTTGAAAATTTTATCTATTACAATGTTTAACTAAAATGAAGATTTTTACTGTGGCCCTATCCTATCTGTCACGGGCCTCAAGTGATGTAGTTATAGCTACTGAACTATTCCAGTAATTAAGTGGTACAGTGCGTAACTTAGATATTACCTACTATAAAACAAATTTATCGAGAGTAGCTTTTATTTCGATGGGACTTCCATATTATTAAATGTAGTAGATAAAGTAGGTAGCAGGGACAAAACTTTTTAATTTCTCCGACTTGGACAACGGAGTTTTGTAGGAGAATGTATCTGTTAAATTATAAATATACAACAGAATACATATAAGCAACACTTGCTTGCAAACTTTGCTTGTAAAATAAGCAAAGCTTTTGTAGTGTTTATTAATTGTAACCTTACACGAATACCTATATTTAAATATCACAAACGTTACAACAATCTCATCAACAGCAATTCTTGTACCACTGGTAACCAAGCTACATTTTCCGTTAAATTTTAAACAAGGATGAAATTCTCGAATATTAATTTGCCACGATAACCACCGCGAGCATATTTTGTCAGCAATTTTGCGCACAACGCTGCTGAATTAGGGTTTGCGCACATTCTACTCTGAATCTATTAAATTTTTGGTTAGATCGGAGTTGGTAATAGATAAAGCAAAGCGTCAAACACGCTAGAAGGAATGCCGACTTGAAGAAGACAGTGGGAATTCCCTGGATGTAAAGAGCACAGAATATGTCAAATTGACAAACAATAAAATAAAAATAAAAATAAAGAAGGCGTAGTTAATACTGATAAAAGAAATTGTGTACATTTTATGATTTTTAGATGATAAGATTGCCACTGACCTAAGTTACGACGTCCCTTTAAACTAATGACATTTACATTCACGCTAAAACTTCAAAAACGACATTTGGCGTGAACGGTAACAGAAAAGGCCAAGTCAGGGGCTGATTCATCCGTAGCCTAGCAACAACCTTAGCGTTCAAAAGAGCCAAATGCCAAATTAACTACATAATTAGACTTTGCAGATCTATTGGACATAAGCCTTTTTTAATCTGTGCCAATCTGACTTATCCTATGCCTTCTGAATCCTGGTAGATACCCACTATTCTTGAGCTCGGTTCATCTGGCGTAACTAAATTAAAGTTCAACCCTAACAATGCTTTCTATGAGTCGAAACTCGAAGTGGGGTTGACGTCTAGTTAGTGTAATGTGCGCAAACCCTTAACATATTTCCTTCCATTTTCCCGGCACGTTCCGTTGAATATGCTTAGGCATTATGTCTGTCTGAGCTGATGTGGTGACAGATTTTCCTAATCATTTCGTGGACTACCTAAACCTCGGCAGTTAAATAATACTGTAATTTTGGGGTTAATTCCTTATACGTAAGGTACTGATAGAATAGTGGTTTAAACATTGGTCTCTCGACCGGGAGTTCCCGGGGTCTGACTCCGGCACACGCTCTAATTTTCAAGAAAATGTGTTCATATTCGAAACTAATTAATTCTGACGTCGGTGACGGAAACATCGTGAGGAAACTAGCTCGGAGAGTTCTTCATAAAATTGTCAAAGGTGTGTGAAGTATGCCAATCCGCATTAGACTAGAGTGGTGGACTATGACCCTTCACGCTGTGAGACGAGATACGAGCCCAACAGGGGGCAGCTATGGGTTGCGATGATGTTCTCATTAATAATTCACGAATTGATCTAATACGGGAAAATTATTACAAAAACAATAATGTAGTAAGTACCTTGTTCTCAAAAGTAGTTAATATAGCCAGTTATTAATAACTTATCTCGTTAATTTAACAAACCTAAACTTTTTCTTTGTGCAAAAACTAATAAATTAAGAATAATATTCTAGCACGTGTTATGCCACCAAAAATTATAGTTTTATATGTTTTATATAGACATTTGTATCTTTACGTAATTGAGATTTTGCTAGAGATTTAATCTTAAATACTTGAGGTGACCTGATGAGGACCAGGCCTACATCTAATAATAGGTTTTCAAGGTAGACAGCCACGTTAAATGTGCATACGTTATGTACATGATTAATTTAATACTGTTTAAAACCAGAGTTTAATGTACATAATTATATCCGTGACAAAGTAGTTAATATTTTACCATAATAATATTATTGTGTTATTTTTTTTATTTAGCGACATATCCTTGCTATACTTTTTCTAAATTGTAGTGTAAGTTAAAATTTTATCCAATGAAGTCGTACAGATGAAAAAATAATAATATCAACAATGTAAAATAAACATAACCTAAAAATTCGTGCAGTGAAATCAATAATAATATTAAATCAAGAATTTAAAATTTTACCATCAACACATTTTACGAGTATCATCAAACAAAGCTAAGAATACTCTCGATAAAGTCATCAATATTATTTATCAAAGCGCTTTTTTATTTTGAGACCCCTTTAGAGTATATTTGCAGACATTCTTGACATTCAGAACCGATTCTTGTCCCCACTTTCGCCCCATACAACTTTTAAACGGGTCAACCGATTTTCATCAAACATGTCTAAGAACACTCGCAGATTAGTCACCTTTAATACAAAAGAAACTAAATTGAAATCGCTTCATCCGTTCGGGAACTACGGTGCCACAGACAGACACACCCACAGCCACGTCAAACTTATAACACCCCTATTTTAGCGTCGGGGGTAATAAAATAAGCCGTGCAAACAACAGGCTGACAACTTAAAACACGCTTAACAAAATGACCCATACTCATCGACGAAACAAACGAAACGGAATAAGTTAGCCATACAGTGAACGCATCGACAAATCATTTCAGGGAAATGAAACCTTTTAGAGGTCTGCCGTAAAACGTGAGCCTAAAATCGCAATTACTCGAGTACAATAAGAAGTAATTCGCTTAATCACCTCCACCCGTAACGGTTTATTGGTCGTAAACCCACGTCGTGTTCGGAAATTGAATCATGCTTCGACCAACTTTGTTCAGTTTTGTTGAGATGGTTAATAATATTTCATAGAATAACTTTTAACTCGATTGTCTGAACTCTGAGCGAACGGTAAAAATGTTTGAAAGGTTTTGCTTATTTTGTGTCGAAGTAAAATAATGTAATAGGACCTTTTCTTATAATACTTCAGTGATTCTGAGATTCTTGATTTTTTATCGACTGCGTAAGAAGTCGCAAAACTTACACAATTGAAGGCTTTATTAATTACAGCATAATACGTAGTTGTTATATAGAAGGCCTGGTTAGTAAAAATACACATCTTTCAATGTAAGTATTTCAAACAAGTCTAAAATCTATTGCTAAATATAACAAGCTATGATCAAATTTCAAGTACACAGCAGATCTCCTAGTATGATTACATTTGTTTTTTTGAAGGTCAAGGCAAATTAAATGAGATATAGACTTCAAAAAGTTGTATAAAAGCTCGAGAGGCAATAATTCGACTAATCACTTTACCCTTCTGGTTTATAGCTCATAAACGTACGTCGTGTTCGCAAATTGAAACATGCGTACGAGTACTTCTACCTACTTCAATTCTCTCAGCAAAACTCATTCCTTTAACCCCAGACCTTCAATTCCTAGATTGAGCGAATCGAATTAATTAAGTCGGAGTGTACGTGGAATTCTGTAGCGACCACAGTTATGCATAAGATTGGGAAGGTTGAATCAACAGGATTATGAGAATTTTCGCTGCGTGCCAATTGTAGAGGGACCTTTTTCGCTAACTAGATTTTGTCAGTTATTTTACAAGCTTTCCATTCGTTTGAAATTAATTTTCACTATGAACCTGCTTGCTTTGATGTAGAAAACTGTACCTCCTATCAAAAGCATTGCTAATAATCTTTATTGGATGCGAAATCAATTTCGTATATATTTCTTATTTAATAGGTAGTTAGTTTAAGAAATCAAATCCTTGTTTAAAAAAAAATTACTTAAGTCACTATGTCAATTAAGACGAAATCAAGTCAAGCCGTTTATACTGTAGAACGTTCCAAAGCAAAGAACATACATACATAAACTCGAAAAACATTACCGTCACATAGTCAGATAAAATACATTTCAGAATGTTATACGTAGCAGCTATTTAGTCATTTCATTACTGAATCGTGCGTATTTAATTAGGCTACAACATTTCCTCGCGAGCTAGCTATAATTATTTACCAGGCATGCATCCGGGTACAATTTAATCAGATCAAGTTGCATTACAACCCTGCTTTGGGATTACGAGGGATGATTAGAATTGCATGCGTGTTCACGACGTAATTACCTCGTATTCCCAGTTACACGCATGTTGGGGATATGCGTGCTTGAATAGGTGTATTCCTATTAGTTTTGCTGGCTTAGGGCGGTTTGTAATGAAGCAGAATCTATTTTGAGATTTGATGTGAAAACTTCTATAGCATCATTGTGATTTGAAAGTCGATGAAACGAAAAAACAGTAAGTAAAAAGAGACAGACGCACAAATTAAGTGGGAAAATATGAGATAGGAAGCATTATACAGTGTTTCTTCGTGGCTACTAGATGGCAGCACGGGAGTTTATTACTAGCGACATCTATTATCATTACCTTGAAGATAAAATTTTTGAAGGTTCCACTTCTACTATAACTCGTTTTTTTCGTCGTGATTTAAAAGGTAAACAATCTTGGCACAACTTTTATTTATTTCATCAATTTAAAAAAATATTTAGAAATATACAAAAAATTATTTTAACATTAAATTATTGTTTATTCTTTAGTTTTTTTAATTTGTGTCTGTCTTATTTTTAAATCGATAATTACATTAAAAAGACACTGTAAGATTGTTTACCTTTTATATCACGACGAAAAAAACGAGGTATACGTGAATTGCACACATTTTTTTGGGATTAAAGGAATCGTAATACGTCCATGTTATTTTTTTTATTGGAGACGAATTCAACACATCATTACATTATTAATACGGTTTTTAATTTAAGACATGCTTCGTTAACCGCATTAAGAACTTCGTACCAAAAAGACAAAGTAATTTAAGTTCTGATTTGCAGCAAAAGCCAGAAATACGCGACGCTGCATCCTATTTCCGACAGACAAATAACAACGTAGGATTTGCTTAGAGCGTCTTTTGCCGGCAAATTTCCTAGTAGCATTCACAATGGAAGCTGTTTTGTGGGAGAATTCTCCAACGGACATAGTTAGACATGTCCTTGAAGTGGTCCACAAATTGATGCGGTACTGCAAAGCGAGTTAAGCTGTAACTAGCTTAACTCAAAGCAAGTTTATAAAGTCAGGTGGGTAAACAGAGGTTATACTTTTTATCCGATATTGACGACTTTATCGAGTGTTCTTAGCTTCGTTTGATGATAAAATGTGTCGGCAGTGTTTTTAAATACTTAATTTAATATTATAATTACAGACAATGCTAAAAAAACTTTCTTTGCTGCATAATCTTTTTTTTTCTTCTTTTTCTTACCACCTACCATTAGCCATTTCCACATCTACCCAGGGTTGCCATTAGGCATTAAGTCATACCCTATGTTTTATCTTTTAAGAGGTGATATAAATGTTTAAATAAATAAATAATCTAATGTTTGAAGTATTACAGGTGGACGTACGAGTAAGTCTACCTTCTGAAAAACGTTTGAGTGCAGAGAAATACCTAAGACAATAAATTTTATGTATGTTTTTTCAGCGCTCAACAGCTTATGTCTGGATCCGTATAAATTCGGTCTCTACAGCTGAGCCGTGTCGCAAAGCGGCTTACACATACATTTCTCTTACGAAGGTTTATTTCATTTGTACATATTTTCTTTTCAATCTTCTGTTCTCACAGTTCAAGAATAGAAGAGAAATACCTATTATACTTGTCAATTAAAAGTGTAGTTTTGAATTTTACGAATTAATTATTGTACTTTGTTTTGAGTTTTTGAATATTTAAACGAATTGTTTTTGCCTTTGTTCGTTTAACTGTGGACTCTTTTTAAGAATAATGAAGGCATGTTAATAAAATTTGGCACAGTTAAAGTTTATATGGAGAAGAAATTTAGCACGCTAAGTTGTAAGAAATACATTTAATTTTGATATCATAATGTCGGCGGTTATAATTTTTTTAGGTTTGCAAGACTGGTCGAAAAAGTTTAAGTAAGCAACTCACGTGGTGGGTTCATCCAAGAATATGATAGGTGGGTTATTGACCAGCTCCAGGGCCACAGAGAGTCGTTTGGACTGACCACCTGACAGGCGTTCAGTTCTGGTATCCCTATGTTCCCATAACCCGAGGGTTTGAAGAATCTCTTCAATCTGAAAAAAAATAAAAAAATTAAAAAAATTTTTTTAGCAACTGCCTTAGCTTTGTTTTGATAAATTTTTGCCATATTACATTTCAGACATTTAATTGCAACAATTTTTTTAGTATACAAAAAGCTTTTTAAGTTTTCACAATGGAGACGAATTCAATAACACCTTAAAAGATAAATCAGTCAAGTCATTCAGGCTGTAGAGCCTGCTAAAGACGGACATACATACATACATGTGCTCGTCAAACAATACCCGCTTTCTAGCGTAGTCGGGTTATAAAGTTAGTAAGGTTTGGAATATTATATACTCGTACCAAGATGTTTTCTACGGCTTTGAAAAGTTAAATTGCGGATTTTACAAACTTCGACCAAGATTGGACTTGCCCGGGTAATGAATAATTTCTATTCGGAATTTTAGAATATATTGTGAGAATTTTATTTCGTCAAATTCTTGAATATTAAAGTTGTTTTACCTCTCTGACTATAATACAGATTGTTTTTCTTTGTTATTTTCCTTAAAAGTCGAGGTAACCTTTTAAAAATTACTCAGGTAGTGTTTGAATTTATTAAAATTTGCCGCTATAATAATATTATTTGTTATTTTTACATACAATTTTATTTAGTCTGTATATTTGCTAAAAGAAATAAAAAAAATACTGAATAATATTTATTGATCGGGTTAAAGTTTACCTTTATAACAAGTAATCATTAATAGAAAAACAAAAATCCCTACTGCGGAAAATTTGGACAATATTTAAAAAATATATACATATAATAGCCTGTGTCACTATCACAATCGAGTTGAATCAAATAACATCTCATACGTTGAAATTCATCAAGACGTTTAAGCTCTAGAGCGAGCCAAAGATACAAGAGTATGGAGAGAGAGTATACATACGCACTAAAAACTTTACCCTCCTTGCGAAATAGGGTAAAAGTAATCTAATAAAAAGCTAACACACTTATACCCCCGCACTAGGATTCCCTGTGTCGCGGGTGGCATGGACAACACAAATAACACATCACTAACACCCATGACCCGAGAACAAACATTTATCTGTCATATAAATATCTGCCCTGGGAATCGAACCCGGGACCCCTCACTTCGCTCGCAGGGTCACTACCAACTAGGCTACGGGGTCGTCAAAAACATTTCAATAAAACATTTTGTGTATGTTTTTTGTTTGTTCGCAATGTAAAGTACCTAATTTCAGTACAATGCGGGTAATTAAAAAAACTTAAAAGGGTAAAGCGACCCAAATACAGCACAATGGGACGACCTCGTGCTTAATACTGGAATAATCTTACTTTTAAAACAAATAGGTTGATTGCTGCTTTTATGAAACTCAAGGTTGCGATTATTCTTGCAGCAAAGTTTCAGAAATAAACATTAGAGGACAAATACCAAGTTCATAAATAAAAATAAGTTATATTGATAAGCAGACGATGCCTGCGAATATGTTCTATTCTTGGATGCAAACCATGTGTCAAGTTTCAGCTTAATCCGTTCAACGGTTAGAGCGTGAAGGACGTACAACCATCCAAAAATCTACATTAACGTAATATTAGTAGGATAGAATTTTATGTTTTAACAGACCAAGAGGATGTACAAGTATTACGTACCGCAATTTTGGGGGGCGTTGCGTAACATTGTTTTTTATTACTAAATAAAAAGTTGGAAATATAAATTCTTCTAAATCAGCAAATTGGCAACATTATTGAAAGTCTTTAATAATACAAAACACTGCATAATTGAAGAAATTAGGCCGCGAACTATTGAAGTAAAAATTCCTGGTAAAGCCAACCAGTGAAGCTTTGAATTCCCGGCCCTAGAGCCCACACAAATAACTATAACCTCAAGAAATACTTTTAAAATTCCTCGAACCCTTTTCAGTAAAGATTTCGTTGAAATCCTGCGTACGGTAAGAATCTGGAATGGAAACAGAGCTGCATGGCTCTCGGATATCCTATTTGCTTATGAATAAGTAAAAACGTCTTTGATGGAATAAAAATGTTATGAAAATGAAGTTGACGCAAGGTCGGGTGCGTTTAGTATGTAGGATTTCGTACTTATTAACATAAACTTAACTAGATTTGGAAGATATGTTAGTACTCGATAGGTAGTGATTGTAATAATTTCTAGGAGTTTGGGTAGGTACATCATGTTACCATTTTTGGGAATAGAACTATCTTTTACACACACTCTTAATAAGCTCTGCAAAAGAATTCCCTGTATCATGGGTGTCACAAATTAATACACATAACCCGAAAGAACCTGGTTGGTTGTTTAGGGAGTTTTAATTAGTAGGGATCTCACATATCCCACAACTAAGGGTTCAAGTATCGTAAAGAAGATGTCATTATCATCGCAACCCATAACTGTCTCACTGCTGGGCTCGGGTTTCCTCTCACAGTCTGTGATACAGGCCAAAGTCCACCACGCTGGCCTAGCGCGGATTGGCAGACTTCACACACCTTTGATAACTTTATGGAGAACTCAGGTGTGCAGGTTACCTCACAATCTTATAATTGATCGTAGCAAGTGATAATTAGCAACTAATACGCACATAAATTTGTAATTTAGAGGTGCGTCCCGTGGGCTTTGGACTTAAGAACCACCATTCATAAGACAAACCTTCAAATCACTAGGCTATCACTGCTTAAAAAGGCTACATCTTAAAGTAACTTACAATAAGATTCTTCTCATTTTCCCCCAGCTCAGCGCCAAGTTTCAAGTCCGCAGCTATCTTCATAGACTCGCTGACTGAGAGCCGTGGCTGTAACAGATCGTCCTGCATGATGTAGCAGCTCAGCTTCTTAAACAGCCTCATATCACGCGCGTGTCCATTCACAGTGATCCTTCCGTGGACTCCGTTGGATCTGCGGAAATGTAAAGGGAGTTTAAAGTAGGTTTAGTGGTTAGACTGGACCTAAACTCAGGATGTAGCTACTAAGAAGAATCAATCTAAGAACATTGCTATACGAAGACAAAAGAAGGACTATTTTGGTTAAATATCTGATGAGTAACACAGTAGCTGACAAAGTGTATCGAGGTAACAGTAGCATGGTGAAGTGGTCGGACACAGAAATCTCTGAACTTAATGCTTGGTTTTTCGAATGTCATTGCTATTAATCGCAACCTCCATTTTATAGAAGCTCATAAGGTCTCTGGTTACTTGTCAGAGGAGTCATTACAACATATTAAATAGAAAAAATCATGGTGTTTATTATATGTCAGACGTATCAATAATTCCCAAGGCTATTGGTATCCTGAACTGGTATCTTTAACTGCTAAATAAACAAAAAAATAAAATTCAAAAAATGTAAAAGAAAAATTGAGCTCAATAGATTAAGCCGTTAAGGTAAAATCAAACCAAAAACCAAGGAATATAATATGCAGAGTTTTTCACCGGAAAACGATTTATTAGCTAATGTAATTCTAAATGCATACCCCACATCGTTTTGTTAGATTGTAACGTAAAAGAAACGATACAAAAAGTAAAAAACAAACGAAAAAGCAGTATAATGGGTAAGATATTGTCCGGTGTAGTACTTTACGAAATAAACAATGTAGTTACGTAAATAAATGCTAATGTGAGGAAAAATTTTGTAACGATAAAGAATAATATTATTGCATGAGAGACCTTACTTGGGTCATCACGATTATAGATATTTGTAGGATTTATTTTGTATTTCATTACGTCAAAGGATCGGTTTTTTTTAAGCATATTTACGCTGTATACGTAGACACACATTACATTGTCTGTTTTTTGTAAGCTCTACAGTCTAAACGGCTTGACGAATTTCAACGTGTGAGATGTCAGTTGTTTCACACAAACATAAAACCAACTGTCGATAAACATTACCCTCTGTCTGTAGCAGATGGATTAATAACGAGACGCTTCTAATAATACTCCACTTATCAAACTACAATGACCAGTAGTTAGGAGGGAACAGATGCACATAATTATATATATATATATAAATACAAACATACATATACATACCGGTCAAAATCATAACCCTTCTTTTGGCTTTGCCGTAGTCGGATATTTTTTTTTTACTTTTTATTTCGCAATTAATCATCTAGCGGTAACACTCCAACCCACCTCATATTTGAGAAGCTTACAGCCTTAAAGGCGATTCTCTATAAACCTTCATAAACAAGACACGGTTTCACTACACACTGGATTTATATGGCCGCTTTACTCTTTATTTATTGCTGTTATACCTTACCTTTTATATGTTGAAACTTCTGTGATATTTTTGAGTACTTCGCAGAGTTTTATGTACCTAACTCTGCTTTAATTGGGTAAACATTGTTATCGATTTATGGGATATTTTACCTTTATTTATTTATAAATTTTATGTCTTAACGCCTAAATGGCGGGCTTTTGAGCTAAACTGACAATGTCCAAAGTAAATTAAAAAAAAACCAAAGAAATAGTCATCTATGATTAAAATTCATTGCAATAACGTTATAATTGCAAACTTCTCTACCACTTCGTTTTATGATTTTTTGTTTTTTTTTGTTATTTAAAAATAGATACTCACGTGTAACCAGCCAGGATATTGAGCAGGGAAGATTTTCCAGCACCAGAAGGTCCCAGGATACATGTCAGTTCACCGGAACGAAATTCCCCGGATACATTGTGAAGTACACTGCGCTCTCCTAAAAAAAAAACGATATTCAAAATCATTTATTCATATATACGTATCAATGACATTTGCATACATGTTTTTTTTAATTTATAAAATTGAAAAATTAATTTATACTTCCTGAAAAGAATGAAAAAAAAATAATTAAAAAATTATTTATTTCAAAACTTTTTGTTACATAAAAACTTAGGATTTCTAGCTCCCACACTAGGGTTCCTTGTGTCGTAGAAAGTAGAATAATAGAAAAAGTTCAGAATTTTTATTATAATTTTATGCTTTACAAGGAATATTTCCAGAACTGAATTCACCGCGTTTTTATAATTCCGAAAAATAAGTTTTATTTAAGACTCACGGAATATAGTTGTACTTTTGCTTATTAGTTTCAACCCATTTATAGTCGAAGAAAGCTGAGATTTTTATTTTTTATTTTCTACCACGGAACTTTTTTAATTTATTTTAATTATTTTTCGTACTATCCCACGTAAAGAGTTTCAAAGAGAATGCACTCAACTGTACCAACCTTTTCACTCATTAGTTAGGTCTGCACTAAAATTCGAAGCATTCTAAATAAATGCTAGCAAAGATCTAGAATCTTAGCCATTCCCTATTCCGTTTCTGAATTCCCAGGGATATTAACCTAAATTAGGTTTCCTGGATCCATAAAATTTTTCATCTTAAGCCAAATAATCCTTTCAATGCTCTCAATTACTTAATTTCTAGTACAAGTTAATTAG
>LGAG01001790.1:35347-45949 GCA_001278395.1 Lerema accius
TATATGAAATATAAGGTAATGTCATTTGTTATGTATATTGATCAATTTGATAACATGAAATTTTTATACCGCTTTTAAATTATACATCCTTAAAGTTAATTTACAATAAATAGAGATAAATAGAAATGAGAGTGGATGTTATATTCATCATTATTTTGTTACGACAGCCAGTATAGTGTAATGTGTTAAAATTTGGTCAGGTAATAAATATACCTAACTGTCGAATGTTTGAACTGTTATCCTGGCTTTAATTACTATAAACATAAATAATTCAGCTTTTACAAATCATGTTCATCTCATTTTCAGTTATATAAAAATCTCCCTCCTTTTTCCTACCACAGACTATCCATTATGTTTCCCGCCAAAAATCAAAACTTAAAACAGACTGCCAGCATCACGATATCTATAAATTATAAATGTTAAAATAAAACACGAGAGTATTTGTAATAATCATAACTAAAAAATATTTATAAATAACTTAAATGAAATAAGAAGTTTCAAATGTGTTGCAGTAAATGTGTAAATGGCTGTGTAGTTGAATAGTGTGTGGTTGGCACGAGGACTGTATTTGATGTCGGCCACGATGAACCTCCAGGTAATTGTAATCTATGATGTTGACTGTGGGTCTTCGTGACATTATTTCTTACAGGTTGCGTCTCGGTGACTGGTTCAACGGTCTCTACGACCGACGTAGTAGCTGTGTGGCTAGCGCAGTAGTCTATGTGACCGGCGCAGCAGACTGTGTGACCGACGTGACAGTCTGTGTGACTAACGTGTGTCTGTGTAACCAATATGTGTCTGTGTGACTAATATAATTCTGTGTGACCCATATGAGTCTGTGACGAATATGAGTCTGTGTGACCAGTATGAGTCTGTGTGACCAACGTGAGACTGTGTGACCAACATGAGTCTGTGTGACCAATATGAGTCTGTGTGTCCAGTATGAGTCTGTGTGACCAGTATGAGTCTGTTTGGCCAGTATGAGTCTGTGTGACCAACATGAGTCTGTGACCAACGTGAGACTGTGTGACCAACATGTGTCTGTGTGACCAATATGAGTCTGTGTGTCCAGTATGAGTCTGTGTGACCAACGTGAGTATGTGTGACCTGTATGAGTCTGTGTGACCAATGTGTAGTTGTGTGACTAACGTGACAGTATTTGTATGTGACCGAGGTAACAGTCTGGGTGAGCAACATAACACTTTTCAAAAACTATTGTATTGGTATCCAACGATTAACGATTGTATTAATTTCAATAAACGAAGGGACTCGTTATTTGTAGGATGGCCGAATGTTACAGGTATTTAAAAAAATATGGATATTAGGTAGGACTGGCTGGTAACAGTGGTTATTTCTTTTAAACATTCTATTGTTTTGGAGCTGTCAGATTTAAGGTTGATGAACGAAATAGAGTAAAGTAATGTATAATTAAAAGTGGATAATTCTAGTATTTATTGAAGGGAACATATTTTATTACAATCCTGGCGCAGTGTAATAAAAGATTAAATAATAGTTTTGATTTCATAACTTAATAACAGATTAATATCATATTGATATTATTGTTACTATTATCTGGAGAATAAATATAACAATATGTTACTGATATTAAAAAGTAACAAGTTCAGTTATCGTTTCTTTTTAATTAAATTAAAGGTTTTGTGTAAAAATGCCATGTTTGCCAACTCTGAAGAATTATTTTGTACTTTCTTCTTGACGATCTTTTTCCTATTGACTTTATTTTATTTTACTTTTCGTGTGAATTATTTTTTCATTTATTTCAGTATTATTTATAATGAGTTATATCAGGATTATGTACGTCAACTGCCTAGCCTAAGAAATATTGTACTTATAACTTTTTTACTTTACGCTGACTGACTTTACGCTGTAAGTTAATCTTAGAAATGCCACATTATCTCGTTTATCGCTTATCTTTGAAAATATGATAGTAGGTTAAAATGTTAGATATTAGCAGTACTTCCCTCAATCAATTAGAGTTTGATTAGCTATTTGAGTTGCCGGGAGTATGTTCTTGAGAAATTACACTAATGAGGAAAATGTTAGCAGCTTATTATAGGCAATGTTTGCGATATATTGACATTGGTTATTTAGTAATTTAATTTATATATATGACGGCGTAAAGAGAGGGGTTCTATGACGGCGTAGCGGAGAGGGGCTTCTTATCATTGGTTATACCTTCCTTATAATTCATCTTGGTAGGCTAGAAAATAATACTGCACACGGATCAATCTAATCTTGTTTAATTTATTCACAAGCACTGTTTGCTAAAATAATAACAATTAAGACGGATGTAAACCGATTCATGAACGTTAGTTTAATATCCAACAATTATCCCTTTTCGTGACGTTTCCATTTTTCTTCCATGACATAATGTCCCAGTTGTCAATACTTTTCGAATATCGTCACCGGCACAAACCGGCCAGTTCACCAATCAATTGATGACATTTCCAACGACATCCTTCATAAATCATTACTCCTTGGTTATGATGCGACATATACATTAAGATATATTCAATATATTTTTCTTCTTTTGTCTTTAAGTAACTTAAAAATGATTTGGTAGGTAAGTATTAAAAATGTTTTAAATAAGTAAACTCCAAAAATACTCAATAATTTTCCGTTTTAGGTTTGATTTCACATAATTGAGGATGCAACAACAAAATTATGTTATTAAATTTTGTCACCAACCTACCTACCTACACTGTAATTAAACCTGGATCTCCTGAAAAAAAGGAATAGCAATTATTTGACAATTAAATTCATGTTTTGCAAATGCCAAACTAGCCATCCTGCACAGATGGTAAATGATGGTCAAGTGTCTTCTACTGCAATTCAATGGCATTTTCACGGCATAATGGCATGGTCTTGTTATGGTCATTAAATATAATTGCCTTTAATGCAATCAGACAAGGTTAAAGACTTAATTATACAGTTTTTCTAAGATGTACCTACCTGTTGCAAGAAGACTTGATTACTTCAAAGACAAGTTTTTTATTACGGATATGGTTTTTTTGTGCTAACAATACTCATAATTGGTTGTATTTTAATGGGTCAGTTATAATTACAAGTTTTTTTTTAAATTGTAGGATCCGCTTTGTTCTCGAAATCTTAATCTTAATACGAAATCCTATCCTACTAGTCCTACTAATATTATAAACGTGAAAGTTTGTAAACATGTTTGGATATTTGGATGTTTGTAAGTCCTTCACGCTCTAATCGTTGAACGGATTAAGCTGAAACTTGGCACACAAATAGTTTGCATCCAGGAATAGGACATAGGATTCCCTTGGTATAAATCCAACATATTTTTAACTACTTTTCCGCGGATATTATGTATATATATTATGTTTGTATGTGATGGTCGAGTCAATCTATTTATTTAAAACATTAAAAAAATTTAATGTTTAAATGGTCACATTAGGATGCTGTTACGTTACATAGTTACATAACCTTAATAAGGGACTGCATATAAAATTAATAACCGGTATAGTACTACCTGGATCTCACAATTTTTTACGGTAGATACACTGAGTTGCGAGACTTGGGTTTTTTGACAAGTATTGTTTTTATGGGTTATGTATTTCCCCTGTCGCTATAACATCCAAAATTCTAAAAAACAAAAATATTAAAGGGGATCTCCATACAATAAACGTGATTATCTTCTATAGATAATGGTACGGAACCCTTCGTGCGCAAGTCCGACTCAAAGTTAGTAGGTACTTAATGTCGCAATGAATACCTTAAGCAAGAGTAAATGCCTACAATTTTCATCTCAGTATTTAGCAACAAACCTGCAGGCCAACGTTTCTAATCGTTTCGTGTTGCAACTGACTGGATACGAAAAATGTTGTTATACTGCTTATTTTTACTTTTAAATACTAAAACTGGTCATAGACGTCTTGCTTCAAATAGTAAGCTATTTGAAGAAGTTAGCGTGTTTGATTATGAATTAAAAAGTACTACGTAACGTTTCATTCTACTGAACATATTTAAATATTAACTAAAGTTATAATTATCTTTCAACCTGTTGCTACCCCATATACCTATCATGTTTTTTCCATTATTTAATTACTACAACACATTTTCAAATGTTAATTTTATGTGATTAGATAGGTATCTATAATTAACGTGATAAATTAGCAAAAAATATATAAATAATATTAAATTCGGTATACTTACATGAAGTATTTTAGGTTTAAAAAACTGTTTTATTTCAAAGGGACTGAGTATTATTTAGAATTACAGTTGAACCCATTAGGTAAGGTAGGGACCAGGTAAGTAATTAGAAATATTCAAATGCCATCATAGCAAAAGTTATTCAATGTGATGAATATTTATCAAATGCACCTGAAAATTAAATTTTGATAGCGTCTGATTAATCAAACCATAGAGGTAAATAAATAATAATTAAATTAATAAAGGAAAAAGAAAAGAAGCCCACTGGTAAAAAATTTGGCGGTATTTTCAACAAGCTAAATAAAACCGATAAAAAAATGTACTTATAGCTTATGAATACACATGAATCCAATGACACCTAAAATATTAAAATCCACCTAGCTATGAACTATAGAGCGTATCAAATAAATTGACATACATACACACACTGTAAAAACATTACCTTCCTCTCGTCACGATCGGGTAAAAATAACCTAAGTCCCAAATTAATAAACGGTGCAAAACCAAAGGTACGAGTAATTCATATGACAGGCACGAGCTTTCCAAATCAAAATTAACCTAATTATCCGCGGTATCTATCAAACAGTTGTAGATAAGACCTATGGACGAGGGATCTCGAATAACACAGAATACGTGAATAGGTTACGATTGAACTAAGCATATGTGGATAGAGATAGGAAGTATAGTTAGTCATAATTTACGTCAGGGTCTTTTCATTTAATAATCCCAGATTTCAATTTATATTTGGTACTAGAAGTCGCTGGCGACTCCGCAAGCGTAATTTTCCCGTTTCTGGATTTTTTTGATGCTTCTCTCCTATTCATAATAGCGTGATGTTATATAGCCTATAGGTTTCCTCGATAAATGGACTATCTTACAGTAAAATAATTTTTCAAATCGGTCCAGTAGTTCCTGAGATTAGCGCGTTCTAACAAACAAACTCTTCAGCGTTATATATTAGTATAGATTCTCTACATCCCAAATGGATAAACGGATTTTAATTTTTAAAGGCTTCTTTGGTTTCGTCTTCGTTGTGGGATTGACATAGGCTATATTTTTTTTTTTTAATTTAATGCCAAGGTTTTTGGCAGTTAGGTTTTTTGCTTTTCTTTTAATGAGATGTCAGTAGTTATTTATAAAGTAAACTACTCAGAGAGTAAATCCTTCCGTTAACTCTCTATACGATTCACAATCATCCGTCAATTAAAGTGAAATTGTGAAACGCAATTGACTGGTTTACCGTGCAAATAAGTTCAAAGTAGCTTACTTAGAACTTTACTCAACGATTGTGAAACAGGCCCTTAGTCAGTTAAGGCTATGGTGTTTTCTTTTTAATAAATTACGCAACATCTTTATAGCTTCTTCAGGATTCTCTGTGTTGTGAGTGCCACGGATATTACATATAAGTAGATAAAGGATACATATTACACATCCAGATCAAGAAATGAAACTAAAATCAATCAATTAAATCTTTGCCTCGCTAGAAATCGAACCCGGAGCCAATTGAACGGCCAATACTTGCAGTTTTAGGATTCATAGTCGACTTTTTTGCGCTCAAAGTCACGCGTCGATTTCAGTAATTTAAATTTTCAAGAATAACAAAATTGTACTGCCTATGTTATTTTCTCTAAATAACACAAACAATTGTATTGTAATCGGGTGCATCGTACCGTAGCAATAGTCACAGCAATCAAATAACCATTACTGTCAAAATTTACCGTCAAATTGGTTGACCTTTTTATTGTTACAAATGAAAAGAGACGTGCATTGTAATGGTGTGTATGGACCATAACTAACTAGTATTACGTAAATACACCTTGATTTGATAGTCTTAATAATATAAAAAGACTGTACGTGTGTTTGTCACGGAACTCCTTCTAAACGGCTGGACCGATTTTAATAAAAAAAATTGTGAGGTATATTAGAAGTACTGAGGATGGTTTCAAGCCACAGTTAGACCCGGTAGGTGCTGATGTGGAGATACTTCAAGGGACTAACAAACTGTTACTTATTGAAACGCCGCCATAACAAAAAATGTCCTATTTGATAAGCGTTTCTTAAAGATACATTAAAATTTAAGGCCAGGACTACCTGATGTAGAAAACTAAGGGATCTGCCAAAGCAAGATATAAATAAAATGGCAAAACATGGGAGGAAGCTAGGGGAGGTCTACGACCAGCAATAGGTATCGAAAGGCTGATGGATGGATGGATGGCAAAACAATATCTGCCTGGTCTTAATGTCTTTATATGTAAAATTTTGAGTATATATTTTTGTCACTAAACCAAACCACACTTTAGAAAATAGTACTAAACTAAAATGACGATCCCGTAGCCTAGTTGGTAGTGACTCTGCCTGCAAAGCGAGGGGTCCCGGGTTCAAATCCCCCATAAATGTTTGTTCTCGGGTCATGGGTGTTAGTGATGTGTTATTTGTGTTGTCCATGCCACCCGCGACACAGGGAATCCTAGTGCGGGGGTATGAGTGTGTTAGCGTTTAAAAAAAAAACTGTTTTAAAATATTTATAAGTAAGGAGTAAATATACGGGTTACATACGACATTTTAAAAGGCGAGCGTGCTAAAAAGGTTCTTATATTGATTACCGACTTTCAAATTGCTTGGGTGTCGATACCAAATACCCGCCCCCTGTTTGGTTACCCGCAACCCATTATTAATTCGGGTAACAAAAGGGTGACCCCTAGATTTTCACCACTCTTAATGCTTTGAGGTGTTATCAGTGAAAGAAACCGATGTTTTATTTTGGAAAGAACATGAATCTACTATTTTTTGGGGTAGGGGGCATCATAATAAAAAAAAAATATATTTTTTTTTATCTATTTTATTATTTACCCATTCTGATATAGACACAAATCCATTAAGCTTTGGGTCGGTTTAAGAGCGTCCAAAAATAGACCATACATACAGAAATACGCTTGAAATACATTACCCTCTTGCGCAGTCGATAGTAAAATAAATTAATTATTGTCAGTACAAATATCAAGAATTTTAAAGGATTTGTACACCGGGTGCAGATGAGAAAAATGTCTGCATATTCATAATTTATATTAATTGAAACTGGGAAAGTTGTTCAAAGTTTTCTACGAAGAGTCTCATTTGAAAGAACAATTTAGTCCATCTGTGTCGGGTCCGTAATAAATATAGAGACTGTCTTGTATCTCGACACAAAATATCTTTATGTAAGGTAAGGTGGGGTAAGACTAACACACGGGGCAAGACTAACACTGTCTATTATCTCGATACGTATAGCTTAAATACGAAATTCTTCCAGTCTGTAAGATAGAAAAAACGTAAATGTTCTCGGCTAAAACACACTCATGTCGTTTCTTCAAGTGCATATCGAGATAATAGACAGTGTTAGTCTTGCCCCGTGTGTTAGTCTTACCCACCTTACCTTATATAAAAACTACGTATGTACGTTTGTCACCGATCTCTTAGAAAACAGCTGGGAGGATTTTAGTAGAAATGCTGTGGTAGCAAAAGCTGTCAAATATGATAAGAATTTTGCGTAATGAACATAATTTTTATAAATTAATAGCGTAGACCAAAAAATATATAGACGCAGTCTTCGGAAAAAAAGCGTAGCAGGGAAAAATCAAAGTTAATAACAAATGATAACGTTTTCAGATACATTGCTCGGCAGACCGTGCTTGGTGACATAGGTAGGTACGTCAAATCCTACTAATATGGTTTGGATGTTTGGATATTTGGATGTTTGTCCCTCCTTCACGCTCTAACCGTTGAACGGATTAAGCTGAACCTTGGCACACAGATAGTTTGAATCCAGGAATAGGATATAGGATAGATTTTATCCCGTTTATAGGTTCCCCTGGGACGAATTCTACTCTTCTGCTGGCAAAGCCGCGGGTATCGTCTAGTAGTAAATAAAAGAAAAAAATTGACTTCACTTTTTTGTTCTGAACACTGAGTGTATATATTTTTTGGTCTGTGAATTATACTTGTAAAATAACTTAAAATGTCAATGTTCATCAACTAGCGTATTATTAGCTTAAATGTTTACAAAATAAACCCAAACAACATTTTCATTATCTTACCCCAACCACAATACGTTATCTGTATGTACGTCTGTATTCTTATATTGGCACAGGGTATATTAAGGCCGGGAAAATGTAGGCAAAAAAGTCCGCGCGTTCTAATTCCAACTTATTTCGCTCGTATTCGCTTTCGTAGAATATTCTGGAATATTTCAGAGCTCTGGGGACTAGGGACTGCGGTTCCTGTGAACGTAACCTATCTTATTAACACGAACCTCAAATCGGCACGTTCGAGAAATTTCCGGAGCCATACCACGTTCGATGCCTACTGTTGATACGACTTGTGAATGCCGTGTCTTTTTAAGATTCCGTACAACTTCTGAGAGTAAATTTAGTTACGAACTACATTAAATACAACAACAATAATAATAATAATAAATAAATAATATACTTAAGTAAAATTAGTTGAAGGAAAACATCGCGAGGAAACCTGCACATCTGAGAGTTCTCCATAAAGTTCTCAAAGGTGTGTGAAGTCTGCCAATCCGCACTAGACCAGCGTGGTGGACTATGGCCTGTATCACACTTGGAGAGGTGACCCGAGCCCAGCAGTGGGACAATTATGGGTTGCGATGATGATAAATAAAATAACAAATATACGACTCTTATCTTAATAACAATTACTTATATAAAATTCAAAATTCAAAATCATTTATTCATGTAGGTATCAATGATACACTTATGCACGTCAAACATTTTTTTTTTAATCTACCCCCGTTTCGTAAAGGTGCTTTAATATGGAGGAGAAGAAAGGGGAAAGAAACTCCCCCGCACATCTTTTTAAACAAAAAGTAGTTACAGTAAATAATTATTATCATTACAAAATGTACCTCTATAACCTGAGCGGAACTGGTAGCAGAGCTGTTCATTTCCAAGCGTCTTTGTCATTGACATGTTATAGCCTAAGTAACGCTCACAATGGAGACGATAAATAAAATATTTTACATTGAAATCGGTCAAGCCGTTTGGGCTGTAGAGCGTACCAAAGAAATAGACATACAAACACATACATACATACGCTTAAAAAATTACCCTCGTTCTGACGCGCAGTTGAGTAAAAAGTTTTCCGCTTACGATAATTATTTGCCGTCTCATTCTTACTTTAAAGAAAAAGACTTTAGTTAGAGTAACCGAATATAAAATTTATAGTCGTACACCCTATAAAATTAAATATCAATGTGAGTTCTCAGATCAAAAAATATGGACGCAGTTTTGGAAACAAAAAATAAATACTTTTTTTACGAACTACAAACAAGACAATTTTTTTTCTTTTTTTTAAGATCTGACGTATGTCACCGAGCAAGGTCTGCCGAGAAATTTACCGGGAAACGTTATCACTTGCTATTAACTTTATGTTTCTTGCTACGCTTTTTGTTCCGGAGACTGAGTCTATATATTTTTTATCTGTGAGTTATTGTTTTAAATGAAACTTAATTAGCAATGTACAACTATAATTATTTTAATACACTTGATATTATTCACTCAAACAAAAACATGGAAAATTATGCTACAGCCTAAATTAAAATGTTACCAGTTAATTTTTTAGTTTCTATTTCAACGAAATTATTTATTTAATCACTACAGTGTATAGGTACATATTCCTTCATTACAATATTACATAAACCCATAAATATTTGTTATGGATTTTTTTTTAATTTGACAGCATTTTACACAATTTTCATTCATATTACATACCTTCGTTTCAAATTCTAAAATCAGCTACCTCGAAAGAACCTATTTCTTGCTTTGCTCATAGTATTCAGAGTGCGAATCAGAAAATTAATTTGGAATATTCTAGAACTAATCCTGTACGTGTCTGATAGTGTGCTAGTATCAAATGGCTTAGATTTGAATCTAGATTCTAGACTTTATTGAAAATTCAGTCGCCTTTATTAAGTGTAATACAAACTAATTTTGCACAATATTTTGAATTGGTAAGAGAAATGGCAACAGATGTACCAATTAATGGATTTTTTATCTATACAACTAAATAGAATTGAATTGTCTGTTTATAGGTAATAATAAAATAACCGCTTTTTACTTAATGTATACGTATGTATATATATACACGGTACACGTAGGTACCAAAATAACATTTTTTTTTTCATTTTTGTCTGTCTGTTTGATCCGGCTAATCTCTGAAACGGCTGGACCGATCTTGACGGGACTTTCACTGGCGGATAGCCGATGTAATAAGGAGTAACTTAGGCTACTTTTTTACGTTCGTCTCGGTATAAGTTTCCCAAAGCGAAGCGAGGGCGGGTCCACTAGCATGTAATATGGCAAGAGTTTATATTTTATTTAAACTTTATTCTCATGACCTCTAAGATCATCC